>RQTK01000821.1:144465-180792 GCA_003991915.1 Elysia chlorotica
TTACTGGTTGGGTCGGTGTCAGTATAATGTGACCGATTGAGACAGGAGTCATGGTATCTCCGCCCTGTCTCGTGTGTGGCAGCACATACAATTGTCAGACGTCCGTTTTGGGGCCCGTCCACAGTATAGCCTATATAGTGCTGATGTTGGACGTTAAAGCCAACTCAACTCAACTCCCTCTCTGTCTCTGTCTCACGTTCTCATTGTCTCTGAATGAGAATGGGTGAGCAAGTTTTACACACATAAAACAGTTGACCAAAAAAACACAACCAATAACAACGTAAGGAATGCTTCAAGTTAACCTTTTTTTTTAAATTTAAATTTGTAACCTGCAGCACGGCTTCAGGAGTGAATCAGCGTGGAATGAGATTGCGAGATGTAGCCATGTCATCTTTTCAATGTGATTTTTTGTTTGTATCGGTTACAGAGAGAACTAGAGAGGTGTTGGGAGATACGTAGAGAGAGAGAGAGAGAGTCTGGAGACAGATTGGTCGTAGCCCAATCGAAATAAGGAGAAAGAAAGAACATTGTATGAACTGTCCAACGTCAGCTCTATGTATGCTATGTTGTGGACATGTCCAGAGACTCGTATCTGACAATTTCACATGCTGCCATGCAGAGACATATTAATGATTGTACTGACACCGCAGTTCGTCCAGGAATCGAACCAGGAACTGCCCGATTAGAAATGGTGCGCCCTTACACATCTACCTCTAAGCCACATTGTACCCGCGATTGACATTTAGTTCCACGATGTAAACAGCACAAGAAAGAACAAAAGATGACGTACGCCGATCGAATTCTATAAAAATAAGAGTAAGGACGGATTTCAAAGGGGCTGATGGAAGTGCCATTATTGTGTTACGTGCGATTAGAGATGGAAAGGGCATAGGTGGTTATTGGAGAAAGACAGGACTACTTCTTGTGGGCATCCCGAACAGAGAGAGAGAGAGAGAGAGAGAGAGAGAGAGAGAGAGAGACAGAGACAGAGAGAGATAGAGAGAGAAAGAAAGAGAAATGTGCATAGAGAGGGGAGAGAAAGAGAGACGCAGAGAGGGAGAGAAAAAGAGAAATAGGCATAGAGAGAGGGGAGAGAAAGAGAGATTCAGAGAGAGAGAGAGAGAAAAAGAGAAATAGGTATAGAGAGAGGGGAGAGAAAGAGAGAGGAATAAACAGAGCGACAACCTAAAAAAATAAACTAATCTGTCTTTGAACTTGTCTGTAATCTGGCAAGTGGGGAAAGCTTAGAACCTGTAACTAGGCCACAGAGACAGAATCGGGTGGGATAAAGTACAAGTAAAAAAAGTAAGTCTATCTTATCATCGAGATCTACAAACTCCTCTACTCAGAGAGCGTCAGTGTAGAAAGACTACCGCACCCGTAGTATGATCTTCCTTGAGACTTAGGCAATTTTAAACTAGGTGGGTGAGAGAGAGAGAGAGAGAGAGAGAGAGAGAGAGAGAGAGAGGGAGAGATAGTTAAGGGAATTAGGTTGAGTTGAGTTGGTTTAACGTACTTCATCAGCATTATAGGGGTTATATTGTGGATGGGCACCAAGACTGACGTCGTACAATTGTATGTGCTGTCGGTCACATTAAACTGACACCAATCCAACCAGTAGGGAGCGATATCGCCAGGGCTCGAATCCAAACCTTTCGCGTCGGAAGCCGATGTTCTGCCCCCCGAATTGAGGAAGACAGACTACCGCCAGAGAGAGAGAGAGAGAGACATAGAGAGATAGACGGACAGACAGAGAGTGCTTCAGGTTGTACTAAATAACTTGGAACGCCTGGCACAATACTGACAGGTAGATCTAGATGACAAGATGATAGATGGTCTTATCTGCAGACTTGTTATCAGCTGTTTGAACTGGGACTACCGTCAGATTTAAATAAAGAAAAACTGGAGCACAAAAAAGGCTTGGATTCTAGATCCTGTTTCACGCTAGGTCTTGTCTTTGGCTCACTCTTTCTTCCCCTGTCTCCACATCTCTCCCTCCCTTTCTCTCTATCTCTCTCTCTCTCTCTCTCTCTCTCTCTCTCTCTCTCTCTCTCTGTTTATCTATTTATCATACATATAACCCGACACTTTCTCGCTGTCTTTCTTTGTGTTCATCTCTCTTATTTCTCAATCTCTTTCACACACACAGACACTAATTTTCTGTGTCGGTTTCTCTGTCCGTCCGTCTGTCTGTCTGTTTCTCCTTCCATCTCTCTCTTCTCTCTCTCTCTCTCTCTCTCTC
Organism: Elysia chlorotica; assembly: GCA_003991915.1. NCBI lineage: Eukaryota > Metazoa > Mollusca > Gastropoda > Plakobranchidae > Elysia > Elysia chlorotica. The sequence continues at coordinate 146,708 of RQTK01000821.1, forward strand.
TGTCTCTCTGTGTCTCCCGCTTCACCCCTCTTCCCTGCTCAGATTTCGAGATAAGGTCTGGAAAACTGTATACCAGTTAAAAAAAAAAAGGCGAAGACATCCTGAACCAGTTACCGGCATGGCGCGAGGAAAAGTTATTGAGAGAAAGAACTTCCCAAGTTTTCACTGTCTGTCTGGGTACATCCATAACCAGGATCCAGCCCGTCTCTGTTATGGGGTGCAACTAATGAGGAAAGGGGGGGAGGGGTATAAACTCTTTTAGAGAGGGAGAGATAGAGAAGAGAGAGAGAGAGAGAGAGAGAGAGAGAGAGAGAGGGAGAGAGACAGACAGAGACAGAGACACAGAGAGAGAGAGGGGGAGGGAGATCGGGGTAGAGGGTGTTTGTGAGAGAGATACAGAAAGAGACGGGAGAGGCAGAGAGAGCACAGGGAGAAAGTGGTGGTGTCTAAGTGTGTGTGCATGTGTGTGTGTGTGTGCTTAACACACATTCAAATACTTAGCTCTAATAGATCTACATATACTGGGTATACATTTTTACTTCCAGGGTGAGTGAAATAGTACTTTAAATTTGTGGGAAATACTAAGAAGGTTGAGCGGCGACCGCTTAGCGCATCTCAAGGAAATCAAGGAGACGTTAAACAAAGACCGACAAAAGTACCAGCAGACAATGTATATACATTGTAGTATAGTACATGTACCAATGAGCGCCTATCCTCTAGAGTAATTTGATCGCGAGCAGTACTACTGTAAGGTGAGCAGTAAAAGTCGTGCTGGTAGTAAGTGTTGCTCTAATTGAATTTTAGCAGTTAAAGGCTCATGTAGCTACGAACTGATTAAGATCTGGCTGTTCTTCATTTTTTAAGCAATACGCCAGACCCCCTTTGTTTTTTTTGTTGTTGGAATAGACGTACTATGATGAATTCGACAAATCCCATAAAAATATAGGCTTCGCTATTGAATAAACCTGTCTCTAGTCCATTCATTGCCCTTTCTTATTACATAGGGTGGGGTCACGTTGACACCGCTCTATCTCTTTCTCTCTCTCTCTATCTCTCTTTCTCTCTCTCTTTCACTTTTTCTCTCTATCTCTTTCTCTCTCTTTGTCTCTCTCTCTTTGTCTCTCTCTCTTTCTTTCTCTCTCTCTCTCTCTCTCTCTCTCTCGTTCCTCCTCGAGCAAACGTATCCTCCTAATTCTAGTCTGTTTAAAAAAACTTTACTTACATTATTAATAAAATGTTTTACCCCCACCCTCCCTTCTCTCTCTCCCCCCTTCTCTATACCTCTCTCTCTCTCGCCCTCTTTCCTCTCTCTGTTATTTCTCTCCCCCTCCCCCCTCTCCTCTCTGTCTCTCTCTCGCCCTCGTTCCTCCTCGAGCAAACGTATCCTCCTAATTCTAGTCTGTTTAAAAAAACTTTCCTTACATTATTAATAAAATGTTTTACCCCCACCCTCCCTTCTCTCTCTCTCTCTCTCTCTCTCTCTCTCTCTCAGGTTATAACAGTGCATAAATTAATCTTCATTTCCCCATATCTCATCTCATTCATTCGTTCATTAATCACCTACGGCTTTCCTACCTCGCTAGGCGGCGATAACGCCTGGGTTATATGCATGTGTTTACTACGCCGCAACCATAGTAAATAAGACGAACCCAAAGCAAAACATTTTAACTAGCAATAGAATATACGAGCTTTAGTAGAAAACGGGGGGAGAGTGTGAACATCTTGAGCTGCACTTATGCGAGGAGAAAGTTGGCAGAGATGTAAAAAAAGCTGAAGCAAGCATAAGTTACGCACCTGAGAAGAGAAAGCTGCCAAAAGGTTTTTTTTTATGTGAGTGTAACAAGATGCATCTCTATCTCTCTCTTCATCTCTCTCTCTCTCTCTCTCTCTCTCTCTCTTCACTGTCTCTCTGCATCTCTCTCCTCTCTCTCTTTCTGTTTATCTCTCCTCGCTTTCTTTCTCTCTCTCTACTTGCATATCTTTCTATAATATTATACCTCGTCTTTTCTCCATCCTGTCTGTCTGTTTAACACCGTGCCCCTATCTATCTCTATGTCTGCCTCTCTTTCCTTCTCTTTGTCTGTTTGCCTGTCTGTTTCTCCACTTTTTTGCCTGTGCTGACGTGCGGTTAAAAACAAACTTACCATAGCTTACTCCATGAAACTTACCCATTCACTCACCCCCTCTTTGCCTGTCTGTTTGTCTGTCGCGCGCTCTCTCTCTATCCCTCTCTCTCTCTCTCTCTCAGAGAGAGAGAGAGAGGCAAAGAGGGAGAGAGAGGGAGGCAGACTGACAGACAAATAGACAGGCAGACAGACAAACAAGGAGGGAGAGAGAGACAGACAGGCAGGCAAAGAGGGAAACAGACAGACAGGCAGACAGACAAAGAGGGAGACAGACAGACATACAAAGAGAGAGAGAGAGAGAGAGAGAGAGGGATAGGAGAGAAAAGGGGGGGGGGAGAAAGTATTGGAGATTACAAAGAGAGCGCGCCCCCTCCCCCTCCCCATGGACTACCAGGTGATGCTAACTGAACAGCCAGGTGTATCTACCCAGCGATCTTTAAAAAGTAGCTGATTGATAATACATGTGCAATGAGAAGTGGCAATTGAGTAGAAACTCTTAGACTAAGACTTCATTCAAGACCCTCTGATAAGACTGGAATAAGGAGGTAACTAGAGTAGTTTATTGAAAGATTCGAAAGACAAGGGAGTGGCAGATAGAGAGAGAGAGAGATAGAAAGAGAGAGGAGGAGAGTTGGTACATAAAAAAGAGTGGAACAAATACGTAAAATCATATATAGGGAACGTGATTAATATAATAATAATTTGATGAGAGAAGAGACAAGTGAAAGAGGGAGAGAGAGAGAAGAGAGAGAGAGAGAGAGAGAGAGATGCTGACCAGGAGTCACTCAGGTAGGTACCTCTCATCCACTGCTCACCTCCCCATTCCGTAACCATCAGACAGATCCACGCGAGCGTGTCCCTAATTTATGATTGGATCCACCTCGGGTAAATAACGAGAAGCTAGGGGCCCGTCAGGACCATTAGTGTCACCGGGCTATCCGCCCGTGGCGGACCGCTCACATCAAAGACTACCCTCACCTTTCTTAACTAACCCCGGGGGCAAATCTGCCTGTGGTATTACTGCGTCTATTATTATTACTACCGGGTATTTTATTGCTTGTCTAATTCAGAGCTGACATTCATGCGATATGAAAACATATTTGTAAAATTAACGTATAGACTGGGTAAATCACATCTCTTGGAAAAATTTAAACATTAATTTGCTTAAGTCTAATTTGAAGCTGACATTCATGGGATATGAACACATATTTGTAAAATTAATGCATAGAATGGGTACATCACATCTCTTGAAATAATTTAAACATTAATTTGCTTAAGTCTGATTCGGAACTGACATTCTTGCAATATGAAAACATATTGTATATATTGTATAGACTGGGTAAATCACATCTCTTGGAATAGTTTAAACGTTATTGTAAGTTTAAAAGATCAATTAAGGCGCAGGGTTAACAGAATACGTTTAGAAATAAGTATCCATAATCAAGCTGTCACCAGTGATGTTAGAACTCACCGGGGATCTAGATAACATATTAACAGTCTTCAGAAAAGGAACGCCCTCGTTGTAAGTGTTTCGGCCTTATTCAACTAACGAATTAAAAACTCACACAGTTATTTTAACACATTAAACGTAGCAGTTTACAAAGGGAATTTTAACATATTAAACGTTAGCAGTTTTTTTTAGTCCTCTCCAGCCGAAATGATTTATATGTTAGTTAAAATAAAATACCAGTGTTGAGCTTGCTTGTCTCTTAGATGAAATTGGTAACTTATTTATCATAATCAACAACAACAAAAAAACATTAAATTTTTTTAAATTTTTTTCACTATTGGTTAGGTTGGCTGTTATGGTATTCTTAAAAAACATTATTTAAAAAAATAATAATTTTTTTCACTATTGGCTAGGTTGTCTGTTCTAGTATTTTTTACTGCTTGCCTCATCACACACTTGCCAACATACCCCCAAAATGTTTTCCTAGGCACGTTCTTACCCTTTATAATTTTTTCCAAAATGTGCCTCACTTTGATAGGGGGACGCGGAAGCCCTGGGGTAGAACACCGGCTTCCGACGCAGGCAGTCCGTGGTTCGAGACCTGGCGATTTCGTCCCCCAGAGGTCAGGTCAGTGTCCGTTTAGTCTTATCCACTGAGGCAGGAGCCATGGGTGTGGCAGCACGCAAACTTGTCAGACGTCAGTCTCGGGGTCTGTCCACAATTTAGCCTATAACGCAGTGCTGACGTTGGACTTAAAGCAGCAAAACAACAAAACAAACCTTCCTTTGATAGGGCTTGTGTAGGGTTGGCGCAGCAGGTCTGTTGATGCAAAAGAGTTCTCATTAGCCATAAGTACCAGTGCGCACGCGTGACCTAGCTGCACTCTGACCCGGAAACCTTGTGATCTGATTGTACGAGAGTGAATCCTTGCTTTAATGCTCATCTCAGTACCAGAGTCATAGCGCAATATTTTTTGCCTTACGAGTACATTATGTTGTTAGTCTTTGTATAACCAATTTTTTTTTTTTTGGGGGGGGGTGGTGAGTTTTTTGTTTTCTTTGTTTTTTTTGTGATTCACTTTTACAGCTTGTTCTGAATCGATTCGTTGAGTTTTGTTCTTGTTCCATTTCAAACTTTAGTTTTCAAAGTTGTTTATTTGTCATAATTTTGTTTTGTTTATTTGTCATAATTTTGTTTTGTTTATTTGTCATTATTATTTGTGTGTGTGTGTTGATTTTTGCTCTGGTTCGAGGTATGTTGTTATGTCGAAGCTGAGAACTTCAAATATACAGAGTATTATGAATACATATTTTCAAAATTCAAAAGCATTTACTTTACCCACACCCCGCACCTCTCTTCCACCCGCCTCACTAACAAACACACACGCACTATCTCTGTGTCTTTCTGTCTCTCTCTTCTCCCTTTCTCTCTCCCTCTTTCTGTCTCTCTCTCTCTTCTCCCTCTCTATTTCTCTAAATAAATATATCAATCAATCAAAAATAATTTGCGCATTTAGTAGTCCCTTATGATCTATTCCTCGTTTTTGGTAAAAACGTTAGTCCCAGTCCAAAGAGAGAAAGAGGGAGAGAGAGAGAGAGAGAGAGAGAGAGAGAGAGAGAGAGAGAGAGAGAGAGAGAGAGAGACAGAGAGACAGAGAGACAGAGACAGAGACAGAGAGGGGGGACAGACAGACAGACAGACAGACAGACAGACAGACAGACAGAAAAAGGGAGGGGGCACAAAAGCAGAGACATGTATTTAAAAAAATCCATAACATTTAGCCATACAATCTTTTTCCGGCAATAAAAAAAACAACCAGACCGACTACTTGAAACAGAGTGTGCCACCTTTTGCCAAGTCCACTGGGCTTTGTCGGGATGTATAATTTATTAAGAACTAGGAAGCGATATATGTTTAGATCTAGGCCTACATCGGTGGCTCAAACAATGTACGTTTTTATACCTGATACAGCTGGTCCTCTGCTCTCTGAAGAGAGTAAGCCTCGGTCTGAAAACTAGCTTACCCGAAGTTTATCGTCTCTTAGAACAACAACAAAATATCTTTTTCACTGTCTATACTGACACCGGACCCAACTAGTAGTGAAAAGCAACAACAACAAAAACAAACAACACAGCGTTCGGAACGGGGGTCCGATTCCGCAACTCCGGTAAGAAACTATGCATTCTACCCTTGGACCATTTGCCGAAGTTCCAGAGAGGGACTCGAACCAAGGATCTCCTGCGTCGAAAGCTGATGATCTGCTTCAGGGCTAGCGCCCCCCCCCCCTCCCCCCAATCCCAGATGTATACGTGCAGTGATCCATATATTTACGCCCTTACACCCTTTTTCAAATAAACATAGTTTGTATAGTTTGTATACCTAACAGGGCTATGGGCTGGAACTCCCAAGAGGACAGTGTTTATGATAGGCTGGTTAACAAAGGTACGACCGGGCTACGGGATGTGGGGCCTATACCTACTGGTTTGTTATGGTGTGAGTATAACGTGATCGGCCAAATAAGTCTAGTCTCTGATAATCTGTTGAAACTGGATACAACTGGCGTTACAAGGGCAGAGCGCGCAGTTTCTGAAGTTTCCACGTTTTTCCCTTCCTGGTTGGGCCAGTGTCGGTATGATCTTGCTGTTACCGGCCGCGTTCCGGAGACACAGGGGATGTCAAACTAGCTGAGTGATCTTCGCTTGCGTCGTCAACAGTTTATAAACAAACTCACTGTATATACAACGGAGTAGGTCAGTGGTAAACACAGTCAGGACTGGACTTGGGGCAGTGAAGCCTGCTGTTTGGATCGCTGTCAGTATAATTATATAGTGTAGTTTGATCGACCGAAACTATTGACTGCTATGATAGTACGTGTCGTGTACCAGGACTGGTAGCTGAAGATGTTATGGCCTATGCAATGTAGCTCTACTGTTGTTCCCTAGCTGCAGGTTCGTACAAACGGGACCAAAGAAGGCTGTGGTGGTAGAGAAGTCGATGGCCAGGGCTTAAGTTTTTGTATTTGGGGCGTGGTACTCCCTAGTCAGGGTTTAGAGAGCCGGTATCCTATGAAGGGATTCTTTTTCTTCTTCTTCCCTCTTCCTCCTCCTCCCCCTCCTCCTCCTTTCCCACAGTGCTCTTTGAATGTTAATACTAGCCTGTGGGTACGAACATAATACAATACTTAATTCTGGACATGTCAATAAAGCTTACGCAATCGGCAATGTAATCCGTGTCAATACGTGATGATGATGATGATGATGATGATGATGATGATGATGAATGATGAGTGATCTTCGCTTGCGTCGTCAACAGTTTATAAACAAACTCACTGTATATACAACGGAGTAGGTCAGTGGTAAACACAGTCAGGACTGGACTTGGGGCAGTGAAGCCTGCTGTTTGGATCGCTGTCAGTATAATTATATGGTGTAGCTTGATCGACTGAAACTGGTACTGGTAGCTGAAGATGTTAGGGCCTATGCAATGTACCTCTACTGTTGTCACCTAGCTACAGGCTCGTACAAACGGGACCAAAGAAGGCTGCGGTGGTACATGATTTTTAAAGTCGATGGCCAAGGCTTGAGTTTTTGTATTTGGGGCGTGGTACTCCCTAGTTAGGGTTTAGAGAGCCGGTATCCTATGAAGGGATTCTTTTTCTTCTTCTTCCCTCTTCCTCCTCCTCCCCCTCCTCCTCCTTTCCCACAGTGCTCTTTGAATGTTAATACTAGCCTGTGGGTACGAACATAATACAATACTTAATTCTGGACATGTCAATAAAGCTTACGCAATCGGCAATGTAATCCGTGTCAATACGCCACACTGAATAGAATAATATTTATTATGATATGAGAGAAAATACAGCTTTCCTCCAGCGAATGATGCGCTAGGATGTATCCGGTTTTGTATTCCTATCTTTTTCATTTGTAAAGTTTTGATTTTGGTTCGTGTAACTTCTTTCTCGTATTAGATTTTAGCAGCTCGTACTTGCATCGTCTCGCATTTATGACATCGCTACATTCAGGCGAAACTCCTTTACAGCGATAGCGTTGCAGACATTTCCTCTGTCACTTTTAAGTAGGGAGGTAGTGCTTCTCAGAGCTCCCCTCTTCCCCCCCCCTCTCTTTCTCTCTGATGATGATGATGATGATGATGGCCATTGTTGCAGCTTACATACTATTGACAGCTCTATGGTTTCAGCAAAGGTGATAGAAAACAAGACAATCAACTCGTAGTCAATTGCTTTTGCTGAGTTGAGAACGTTTTAACCATAGGCGTAGAAAGCTTTCTGACAGCTTTAACCATGCGCTTAACATTGATCACACCGTGAAGATTGATAAATATAATTGCTAGTTAATTGATTATTGTCCCGATCCCAAGGTATAACGCGTAGTGTTTAAACCCATTGTTAAACCATAGTTCCTAACACAACTTGAATTGCGGCGAAGAAGAAATGTACATAAACCGAGTCTAGCCAAATTAACAGGCTCATTCGATGAATTGAGTAACGTGAACATGTTTTCGCATAACAAAAGTAGTAATCTTTTTTTTTTAAAGTTAGTATCATAGTTAGGAAATAACACTCAGAGAGTATTTTTCGTTAGCCCCATAAACCTTACAAGACTGAGAATGTAAACTATCCCAACTGTACCTCATATTTCAATGATATAGCTCACCTTGGCTCTAAATGCAAGTGCTTGTTTATTTTGGTGACCTTGTCTGTTTTTGTTTTGTTTTTGTTTTTGAAGCCTCGCCTTAAACCCAAAAGGTTGTAAACGTTATGATGTTATATTTATAATGAGTGAGTGGCAAAGATCAGCTGACGAAGTTCCGATCCCATAAAATAAATACTAGAACATTGTTGGTGAGTTGTTCTTTTCTGTACATTCTTTGTCGCGTTACTTCAACTGTTACTGCGTGATAAGTGAGTTCGGTTCATGTATTTACCACAGATATAGGATTGCCTTCACTGAGGCTAACAAACATAATAAACAAAGTCATTAAGTTTACTGAAGTGAACACTGTCATCTGTGTATAACACGGGTATTAGTGATCTATCTGTTTTAAATTATTACCAAAGTTAGCACAGAATAATACTTAGTGAGCAGTTTTCGTCCGGCCTACAAGCCCCCTGGACTGAAAATGTAAACTGTCCAAACGTTACCTACTATTTTAAAGATATAGCTCACTTAAGTTCTGAAAGCGAATGTTTATTTCGGTGACCTGCCTGTTATTGTTGGAAGCCACGTCGCGATCCCATAACAATTAATAGCAGAACATTCTTGGTGAGCGATGCGCGTTCTTACCTTGTGTACACTCAGTGTCGCGTTAATTCAATCCCGTGATTAGTGAGGTAGGTTCATGTTGTTACCACAGAGAGAGAATTGCCTTCACACAAGTATTGTTTGTTTGTACCTTGAATTAAAAAAAAAATCTGTCACGGGAATATTTTTAATTCCGTGCTAAATCGTGTGATGCATGGCGCACCCAAAGGCAAATGTTTTCAAGTTCTTTCCAATGGATGAACTTATAGACGAGTTCGAACCCGCACCCATGGTTACGAAGCTAGAGATACGCCAGGCATGAAATACTAGATGATGGTGAATTATGCGCAAAGCTTTTATACATTATTCTCGCGTTTTTTTTGTTGGATGTGACAAGATTGACCCCACACCCCCCTTTATCACAGAGATAGCATTCCCTTCACACATACACACACACGTAGTTTTAGTCTATACTGCAGGGATATTGTTATGGTGCTTTCTAGAGTTTTGCATGGCTTATTCATTTCATCCATCGGATGAATCAAGATTGAGATTGCATCCATGGATAGACAACTAACGATAGACCGTGCTTGAGATGCCAGAGGATTCCAAGTGAATGATGCGCATATTTTTTCGTACACTCCCAGCCAATCCTGCTCATTTATTTTCGATATGTTTCAATCCCAGGATTGAGGTCACGATTTAGTTTTAATTTTTATTGAACACATAGATAGAATTACGATCTCATGTTCTTAACGAGATCGAGCTAATGCGGCAGGGATAAGTGTGTGTGTGTGTGTGCGCTTTTAGGATAAATAGAACAGTTTGTGATGAGAGAGAGGGGGAAGGGAGGGGATATGTGTAGGTTGGAATACGTCGGTCTAAGATTTGCTTAATATTATAATACTGTTAACACTAATAACAGGGGAAAAAGCACTCCTAATTCTTTTCGTCTTTGTATTTTTCTAATAATTATATATATAATATCTGCCAGTTGGTTATTCTTTTTGTCCATCTGTAGTCATCTAGGATTGTGACATGGTCCACCCATTTCCATTCTGTTTTGCTACAAACTTGTATACCTGTTTGCTATAACTCTTCAACTTTTATACCTGTTTGCTTTCTCATTCTGAGTTCTCCACAAGGTATTATTTCATATCGTAATTTTCCCAAAATAAAAGGGAGCGGGCGTAGCCCTGGGGTAGAACATTGGCTTTCAATGCAGAGGGTCCGTGGTTCGAGCCCTGCTCTGGCACCTTACTTACCCTACTAATTGGTCAGTGTCATTTTAATGTAAAAGCTTAGACAATCATAGTATCCCCGCACTGTCTTTGTGTGACACATAAATTTGTCAGATATTAGTCTTGGAGTCTGTCTCTCAAAATACTCTATATAGTGCTGCTGACGTTGGATGATTAAAAACATGTCCACACGTCCCCAAGATAAAAAGGTGTCATGGATTCCACAAGTTATTATTTAATCTTGCATTTTCCCCCAATATTACACTGGGGGCGCGGTGGTCTAGGGGTAGAACATCGGCTTTCGACGCCGAAGGTAGCGAGTTCGAATCCTGGCTGTTGCGTTCCCTACTGGTTGGGTCGGTGTCAGTATAATGTGACCGGCTGAGACAGGAGTCATGGTATCCCCGCCCTGTCTCGCGTGTGGCAGCACATAAAATTGTCAAACGTCCGACTTGGGGCCCGTCCACAATATAGCCTATATAGTGCTGCTGTTGGACGTTAAACCAACCAAACCAAACCAACCAACCAACCAAGATTGAACTAGGAAGGTTTAATGGGTTTTCCCGCTATCTATTTTGGGCCTGCCAGAAGCGTTGCTGCAGGAGCGCCCCCTGCCGGACGCGCCGCTGGACAGCCTGGGCATACGATGGATGTCCCGCGAGAACCTGCTCACCATGGCGGCCGAGGACGACCCCAGCCTGTTTGTGGCCCTCTACGACTTCCAGGCGGGCGGAAACAACCAGCTAGGCATCGCAAAAGGTAAACTATCATTGCCTGTAATTGTATATGGAAAATCTACTACCAATTGAAACCTGAACGGTCTGTTTGTAAGCCTAACACTCAATCGGCTGAGCCATCTAGCACTCTGTCACCATTTATCCATTTCTTTTTCATCCTTTGATCAAAACTAACCTCCCGCTCGTAAACTCAGCACTCTAATGACCGAGCCATCCAGGACTCTTCGATTATCATCTCTTTATTCTTTCTTATCCTCTGATTGAAACTCTAACATTCCACTGTTGAACCCAGCCCTCTACCTACTGAGCCGTCTTATGATCTAGAACTTTCATCACAATCTCAGTCTCTGCATTATTTGATTATGATCAGATCTGATCAAAGCTTAAACCTTGTACTGTTGAGCCCACCCCTCTAGAGACTGAGCTGTCTGGAACTTTCATCATAATCTCAGTCTCTGTATTAGTTGATTATGATCAGATCTGATCAAAGCTTTAACCTTGTACTGTTGAGCCCACCCCTCTAGAGACTGAGCCACCTAGAAATTTCATCACCATCTTTATATTTGTCTTATCGTCTGATTGAAACTCTTAACCTTGTGCTTGTAGGCACATTTCTCTGCCTTCTGAGCCATCTAGCACTTTTCCATCATCATCTCGGTATTTGTTTCTTATCCTGAAATAAAAACTCTAACCTCATCAATGTGCTGTTGATCCCGGCTGAGCTATCTAGAACATGATCATCATCATCATCATCATCATCATCATCATCATCATCATCATCATTATATGATCATCATCACCATCATCATAACCATTTCTGTATTTTTTATCCTCTGATAGAAACTTTAACTTTATGCTGTTGACCCCACCCTTTCATCTAACCCTAAAAACTCCAGTAATGCTTAGAGTGTGAAAACTTTGATCAACATGATCAACATGTGTCTTTTTCCTGCTTCCTCCAGGCGAGATGGTGACCATGATCGCCTACAACAACAGCGGGGAGTGGTGCGAGGTCAAGAACCGGGCAGGCCAGGGCGGCTGGGTGCCTAGCAACTACATCGGCCCCGTCAACAGCGTGGACAAGTTCTCCTGGTACCACGGGCCCATCTCGAGGAACGCCTCCGAGTACCTGCTCAGCTCGGGCATAAACGGCAGCTTTCTGGTGCGGGAGAGCGAGAGTTCCCCCGGCCAGAGGTCAATATCGGTGCGGTTTGAAGGTCGCGTGTACCATTACAGGATATCCGAGGATTCAGACGGAAAGGTGAGGAGGGGGCCCTCAAAATCTTTATTAATGTATGTTATGAGGTGAAGATTGCTTTGAAGGTGACGTGTACCACGTCTACTACAGGAAACCATGGGATTCAGACGGAAAGGTAGACTACTCTTGAATGGTTTACCTATAGAGACAGAATATTGATTCTATAAAATACAGCTATGGTTTCTTTGAGACAGGATGAATGTTTTTTGAAAAGTTCAGTGAAGTAATGACAGATTTCAACAACCATTGAGTGCTTGCTTTGAATATTCGTTTAATTCAGAGTGATTGATTTTGTTCAAAGTTCAGTTAATCTCATCTTTATGTCCTTTGTGTGTTGCATATTCAAAGTGTACATTACTTTCCACTCATTAGAGATGAGTCAGGCCTTACACCACTGACCAGTAGCAACGACTGAAATTCAGGCTTTCTTCCTCCCTTATTCTTCCTATTTAACTGTACAGATCTTTTTCCACTGTTTTCTCACTCTCCCCCCTCCAGGTGTTTGTGACTCAGGAGCACCGGTTCAACACGCTGGGAGAGCTGGTCCACCACCACTCCATCCACGCGGACGGTCTAGTCACCACCCTGCTCTACCCCGCGCCCAAGAGGCAGAAACCCACAGTGTTTGGCGTGAGCCCCGAGCCCGACAAGTGGGAGATCGAGCGCACGGAGATTGCCATGAAGCACAGGCTAGGTTAGTGTGTAGTGTGTAGCACAGGCTAGACCAGTGTGTAGTCCATAGTGTAGCACAGGCTAGATCAGTGTGTAGCGTGTAGCACAAGCTAGATCAGTGTGTAGTCCATAGTGTAGCACAGGCTAGGTCAGTGTGTAGTGTGTAGCACAGGCTAGATCAGTGTGTAGTCCATAGTGTAGCACAGGCTAGATCAGTGTGTAGTCCATAGTGTAGCACAGGCTAGGTCAGTGTGTAGTCCATAGTGTAGCACAGGCTAGATCAGTGTGTAGTGTGTAGCACAGGCTAGATCAGTGTGTAGTGTGTAGTACAGACTAGATCAGTGTGTAGTGTGTAGCACAGGCTAGGTCAGTGTGTAGTGTGTAGCACAGCCTTGGTCAGTGTGTAGTGTGTAGCACAGGCTAGACCAGTGTGTAGTGTGTAGCACAGGCTAGACCAGTGTGTACTGTAGCGTGAAGCACAGGCTAGATCAGTGTGTAGCGTGAAGCACAGGCTAGACCAGTGTGTAGTGTAGCACAGGCTAGACCAGTGTGTAGAGAGTTGCACATGCTAGATCAGTGTCTAGTGTGTAGCGCAGGCTAGATAAGTGTGTAGTGTTTAGCACAGATTAGATCAGTGTGTAGTCTAGAGAACAGCACAGGCAAGATCAGTGTCCAGCAGACATTAAATAAAACGAGAGCTCAGCCTTTCTCTGACTGTAGAACATTAATATAGATTATTTTAATAACTAATAACCAAGAAAGGGGATCCCCATTTTATTGCATCTTTGTAGCGTACAATTTGTTCGATCACAGCCCTTAAAACTTTTAAGAGGAGGAGTAAGTTAGGACGGGGTATGTGAGAGGTTTTCATGTAAACAGGGAAACATACAAAATATTTTGGTAAGCTTGTTAACAAAGGACCATACAGATGTTGATTAACTTGTCATATTGACCAAAGATTCACTTACTCTTACTTTTTGTTTCTACTTAGCTTTTTCTCTTTACTGATTAACTAACTTACTGTTTATTTCTGTAGGCGGGGGCCAGTATGGAGATGTGTACGAGCTTTTTCTCTTCACTGATTAACTATCTCTTACTGTTTTTTTGGGGGGCGTGGTGGCCCAGGGGTAGAACATCGGCTTCCGAGGCAAAAGGTCCCGAGTTCGAACCTTGGCTGTTGCGTTCCCTACTGGTTGGGTCGGTGTCAGTATAATGTGACCGGCTGAGACAGGAGTCATGGTATCCCGGCCCTGTCTCGTGTGTGGCAGCACAAACAATTGTCAGACGTCCGTCTTGGGGCCCTTCCACAATATAGTCTATATAGTGCTGCTGTTGGACATTAAACCAACCCAACCAACCAACCAACTACTGTTTATTTCCGCAGGCGGGGGCCAGTATGGAGATGTCTACGAGGCTGTCTGGAAGCGCCACAACAAAACCGTGGCGGTGAAAACACTCAAGGAGGACACGATGGCGCTCAAGGATTTCATCGAGGAGGCGGCCATCATGAAGGAGATGAAGCATCCCAACCTGGTGCAGCTCTTAGGTAAAGCAGCGACCTGCGGCATTCAGAGGCGATTTACAGTGCAGAGAAAATAATGCAGCAAGCTGCGGAGTTGAGAGGCGATTTACGGTGCAGAGAAAATCTGTTTACACATATTTGATATTCAATGCTTTTCCATCTCAAATCTTTTTTGGAAATAACTTTGGTTTGTTTGACTTGTCCTAAGTGGTCTTTATTAGCCAGATGGGATCAATAAATATATAATTGTGAAACACGCTATAATTTAACATACATTATCCTCCACAATTGTCCCCGAGCTATTCCTCGATATGTTATGAATAAAAAGCCGGTTTGTACTAGTCTCCTTAAAGGGGCGTCTCCGGTTGGAAACCCACAATCTAAATCCATTTGTTCAATTCTGTCCCCCACTGAGATAGGAGTCGTGGTATCTCTGCAGCATGTAAAACTGTCAATGTTATTTTTTTTTGTCCGGTTCACAATAGAGCTTATATAGAGCTGACTTAAGACATTAAGCATCTAACTCAACTCAAGAGGTTTTCTAAACTCTGTTGGGTTCAGTTTCATAAGAAAAAAAATAACTGAGACCTAGTGCTTGTTTGTTGACAATAACTTCTTACGCTCCTTTTCAAATATTTCCAATAGATATTTATTTGTAAACAAACATTCTCTGTTCATACTATCACTAAAAACTATGACAATTTTAAGCTTAATTATCCAATTTCTAAGAAGAGTGTTCCCTTTCCACATTGCGACAGGTTTAATTTTTAAAATTGTAACCATTCTTCTAATTTCTAGAGGTATATACCAATGAACGCCTTTTCCACATTGTGACTAGGTTCATGGAAAAATTCTAACCACCTTTCCACTTTTCAATCGGGAGATGAGCTTCTAGTCCACGTACCCTCGTGTCGTAAAATTGTCTGCTGACATGTCAGCAATATAGCCTAGTTGCAAAGCGCTCTTAGTCTTAGATCTCCCTTTATAACAAGCCAACCTTCATTTCACAATACTTTGGTCACTGTCGGGGGGAGGGGGGAAGGCTGAAAAAGGGAGAGCGTTGGTCTCCTGGGTCAAAACCCACGATCAGTCAAAAGTTTTATTTGTCCTATGTTGGGTCGGTGTTAGCAATGTGACCGGCTGAGGCAGAAATCTTGGTATCCCTGCTTTGTCTCCATGTGGTGGCATGTACAATTGTCAGATGTTAGTCTTGGAACCTGTCCACACTATAGTCTCTGTAGTGCTGGCGTTAAACATGAACTGATTAACTCCACTGAGCTGCTCACAGCATCTCGCCATGTTTGTTTCTCAGTCCGAACATGAATTAATTTGTAGAGTTAATCAGTTAGGCAATCCACTCAACTCAACCTCGACTTATGTTAGTCCTCAGCGTCTTCTTAGGTACCTGAAAGACATTGGGGTATATAATAAAATTTAGCTGTGATAATCCTACATATGGATCTTTTAAACTACTGTACATACCCTTCACTTTTAACCAAACCTTTTACGCACAATTTTTATGCTTTCACTACTCAAAGAGATAAGGAATCGCCGTTGCTACTAGTATAATGCATTAACTGTCTTAGGACATCATGGGCACAACATAGCCGTTACCGTGCTGACGTGCCGTAAAACAAACTCACTCACTCACTCGACTTTCCACTTGCTAGGGGTATGTACGAGGGAGCCGCCCTTCTACATCGTGACGGAGTTCATGGCGCAAGGCAACCTGCTGGACTATCTGCGCATCTCTCAGAAGGAAGACATCAGCCCCACCGTCCTCATGTACATGGCCACCCAGATAGCGTCGGCCATGGCCTACCTCGAGGCTCGCATGTTTATACACAGGTACGCAGCATTTTCGCTTTATTCTGTAAAGTGTATTCTCTCTTAACTTGATACACTTTCAATACTTAAGTTCTGGGATATTGCAAGATGGTATATATAAAATAAAATGTAAATTATAAAAATATCTAAGTACCTG
This sequence comes from Elysia chlorotica, assembly GCA_003991915.1. Lineage (NCBI taxonomy): Eukaryota > Metazoa > Mollusca > Gastropoda > Plakobranchidae > Elysia > Elysia chlorotica. Next base: position 162,960 of record RQTK01000821.1, read on the forward strand.
TGAATCAAACCTGCTAACGGTATTCAATATGTTAAATTTGAGCAGTAATACCGAAGAAGAAGATTTGACTCCGTTGAATCAAAGACCCAGAGGATCTTATCATTTTCAACTAGTTGTATTTTTTAAAACTTTATTCTTAATCAATTCAGTTAACAATACGGGGAGGGGTTAACCCAAAATTTAAAAAAAATATTTCTAGGATAAAAGCATGAGTTTAGCTATGGCGTTATTTCAAAGTTTTAAGAAAATGGATTTATGCGTCGCAGCAAATAATAACTTTGACCAGATGAAACCGTTTTTGGCATAATAACATTGTAATTGTATTGTTCTCCCACAGGGACCTGGCTGCCAGGAACTGCTTAGTGGGTGAGGCCAATCTGGTGAAGGTGGCTGACTTTGGCCTGGCGCGGCTTATGAAGGACGACACGTACACGGCCCACGCGGGCGCCAAGTTTCCCATCAAGTGGACGGCGCCAGAGGGGCTCGCCTTCAACAGGTTCTCCACAAGATCAGACGTCTGGGGTGCGTTGTCTCTTGGTTCTTAACACTTTTTTTAAATACTGATAATGGATAATGCCACTTTTGACTACAGTGTAAGTAATAAGGATGGATGTAGAAAGCCTTTCAGAGGGATATGTTCCGTACTGGTTGGGATTATGTCAGTATAATGTGATCTGCTGAGACACACATTTTTTTTATAGTATCCAGGAAGCAACAAAACAATTCAAATATTAAAATAAAAATTCTTTTTGCACATATTTCAAACACCAGAGGCTGGCAATTTTAAAGGCATCATAAAGGGATCAACATTGATATGTAGAAAAACTTAAGCTGGGGGGGGGGGGGGTAAAGACACATTCATAACTTTTGTCTCCTTTCCTCGTCTTTGTCTTAAGAATCAAGACTTACTCCATGTAAATCACATGAAAAAACCTCTGATAGCCGCATTTATAACTCTTTGTCTCTGATCTTCATCTATCCCCAACCTTTGTCCAAATAATCAAGGCCAGCTCCATGTATACCACAAGCAAAAATCTGTGATCGACACATCCATAAGTTAACTGTTAAGAACTTCTTTCCTCATGTCTGTGCAGCCTTTGGCGTGTTGCTGTGGGAGCTGGCGACGTTTGGGATGTCCCCGTACCCTGGTGTGGACCTCACTGAGGTGTACCATCTCCTGGAGAAAGGCTACAGGATGGAGCGGCCCCAGGGCACCCCGCCCGAGATACACAAGCTCATGCTCAAGTGTGAGTGAAATAGCTCTCTTTCACCAGTACCTCTTGGGGGGGGGTATGTCAACCTATGATACACAAGCTCATGCTCAAGTGTGAGTGGTTAGCTAGTGAAATAGCTCTCTTTCACCAGTACCTCTTGGGGGGGAATATGTCAACCTATGATACACAAGCTTATGCTCAAGTGTGAGTGAAATAGCTCTCTTTCACCAGTACCTCTTTGGTGGGGGGGGCCTATGATACACAAGCTCATGCTAAAGTGTGAGTGGTTAGCTAGTGAAACAGCTCTCTTTCACCAGTACCTCTTGGGGGGGAGTATGTCAACCTATGATACACAAGCTTATGCTCAAGTGTGAGTTAAACTCGTATGAAATAGCTCTCTTTCACCAATAACTATGGACTGTGTGTGTGGGAGGGACTGCTGCAAGTGGTAGAGCGTTGGACCCTCAATGGGAGGTCCCTGATGGCCCATGATAGCGCAAGTGGTAGAGAATTGGGCCCTGAAATTCAGAGGTCTGTGATTAAAACCCCGCTCTCATGGCTATGATGAATATATTACATTGGTTGTTCTTTTTTAAATTTAATTTCTCAACTTACTTCATGTTTTTTTCTTTTCTCTCTTTTATGTCTAAAGGCTGGCAATGGGACCCGAAGGATCGGCCGACGTTTAAGGAAATCCACTTCCTGCTGGAGAACATGTTTGACGTGTCCAGTATTAATGAAGGTGTGCAACGACAAATGACATTTTGTAGAGACTGTTATGTAAAGTTTTGGAGATAAAATTTGTTGTGGTCTAGATGCCATCAAGACATTATTAGGGAATATTTTCAATATCAAAACTTTTGGATTCATGCAATTATTTCACCAATTCAATTAAAATCATCCCACCATTTTAATTGTTTTGTTATTATTATGTCTTTTCCTATGCTGAGTCTTATTTTCTGAAATCAACACACAAATATTAGTAGTATATTATGAGGATATATTATTATTATTATTATTATTATTATTATTATTATTATTATTATTATTATTATTATTATTATTATTATTATCCTCCTTTTTCAAAATGTAGTTCCTCCTTTTTCAAAATGTAGTTCCTCCTTTTTCAAAATGTAGTTCCTCCTTTTTCAAAATGTAGTTCCTCCTTTTTCAAAATGTAGTTCCTCCTTTTTCAAAATGTAGTTCCTCCTTTTTCAAAATGTAGTTCCTCCTTTTTCAAAATGTAGTTCCTCCTTTTTCAAAATGTAGTTCCTCCTTTTTCAAAATGTAGTTCCTCCTTTTTCAAAATGTAGTTCCTCCTTTTTCAAAATGTAGTTCCTCCTTTTTCAAAATGTAGTTCCTCCTTTTTCAAAATGTAGTTCCTCCTTTTTCAAAATGTAGTTCCTCCTTTTTCAAAATGTAGTTCCTCCTTTTTCAAAATGTAGTTCCTCCTTTTTCAAAATGTAGTTCCTCCTTTTTCAAAATGTAGTTCCTCCTTTTTCAAAATGTAGTTCCTCCTTTTTCAAAATGTAGTTCCTCCTTTTTCAAAATGTAGTTCCTCCTTTTTCAAAATGTAGTTCCTCCTTTTTCAAAATGTAGTTCCTCCTTTTTCAAAATCTAGTTCCTCCTTTTTCAAAATCTGGTTCCTCCTTTTTCAAAATCTAGTTCCTACTTTTTCAAAATGTAGTTCCTCCTTTTTCAAAATGTAGTTCCTCCTTTTTCAAAATCTAGTTCCTCCTTTTTCAAAATCTAGTTCCTCTTTTTTCAAAATCTAGTTCCTCCTTTTTCAAAATCTAGTTCCTCCTTTTGTATCTATTTCAAAACCTGTTTTCCTCCTTTTTGTAAGAAGGTCCCTAGATTTCAGCCTTTCTTGTGCTGGGGCCTTCTCAGCCCTGACTAGTGCAAGACGCAGTTCCTAAAATTGGCAGAGGAGAGGTTTAACCCTTCACACCACACCCTGACCCATGTCGTGTCCATTGACACGCTTTTGTGCTAGAACCTCTATGTTTTGATCTGCACACCTTCCATTTCAAAATGATCAAAATCAAAGCTTTTACATTTTTAGATTTTTAATTCCCAAAATTATGCACACACAAGGAATAAGCCTCAAATCATGGGATGTGAAAAGGTAAAAGTTGGCATCTCTTGGGAATGAATAGGTTGCAATACTATTTTTGTTAGTTTTACATTTTTTTTACATAGTTACAGTGGAAACCTCTTAAATCGAATTGTTTGGGATTTGATCTAAACTTCAAATTGGATTGGAATTACAGAAGAGGACATACCTGAACCACAAAAGGTGTTAAATTTAGTAGACAGTAATTTGCCTTATTTCAAAAACTATGATAACATAGTTTCCTATTGTTTTTGTTTTATAGCAACCTTCTTCCAACCCTATTTTTTTAAAGGCATGTCCTAGGCACAAACAAGCATTGAATTTTGCTTGACAGATAGTACTTTTGTAATACCTATTGGTGGTGTGAACTTTGAATCAAGAGAATCAAACGAAAAATCCCTTTCAATTATGAGTCTGATTTTAATAGAGCCAAAGAGAAAAAAACAACCTATTTTGCGAAGTTCTGTTTATGAGAAATTCGAATAATCAGACTTCTTTCTGTGAAGTTTCCACTGTACTTGATTCTTATGATTTTTATGCAGGTTAAAAAAAACAAAACTGTGCATCTTATTTTTTTGTTCCAGTGGGGCATAAATGAATATTCAACTATTGTGTTAAGAGCAAAGACATAATATGATGGAAATGATTGTCTGTGGCATTTATTTTTTTTAAGTGCATTTTTATATGATAAGTAATCTTCCTGGTTCTGCTTAGTATTTTTTTTTAAGCATGAAAACATTCAGAATTAATATAAAATCTGCATAAAGCACATGTAAAGGAGATAATTTATTGATAAATTGTGCAAACAACTTATTTAAGTGAGATTAAATGCATCCCTTATTAGGTATTTAACATTTTTTCTAGCTTTTATTTAGCAAAGCAAAAATAAACACTCAATTTTATTAGCCCTTGAAAATATTGAAACAAGAATTAATTGCCAAACACTAACAAATTGTGCTAGTAATACATTTAAACATTGAGATTCAATGCATCGCCTATTAGTCATTACATTTTTTCCAAAAAAATTTTCAGCAAACTAAAATCACTCAGCTTTGTTAGCCCGTGAACATATTGAAACTTTGTTAACAAATCTGCTTATGCTTCAGGTCCAACGCCCCCAGCAGGCAGGCGGGTGTTGCCTCCCCTTGAGGAAACTGGCGCAACCTTGACCAAAGTCAATGACATGCTCGGCAGGAAGTCTTCCCGCAAGAAGCCCGACAAGTCTGCGCCTCTGCCACCTCGCAGAACTACCTCCGTGAAAGAGGGACGCCAGGAGATTCCGACGAGTGGGGGCGACATGGATGCCGAGTTAAAGTCAAGAATCCGACAACAGAAAGCTAAGTTAGAGAACTCTTCTTTGCCGGAGGGGAACGAATTTGTGGATAGCGGTCTCGGTGGAATGGATCCCCTATACCCCGTCGGTGTCGGGGCTGTGATTTCATCGACCAACGTCGGTACGTTCTCGCCCAGTCAGGACAGTCACAGGATCGTTGGCATGCCATACCACCCGTCTTCTCAGCCCTCCGGTCCTCCCCCTAAAGTACCGATGGGTACCCCTTCACCATTTGTGGTGGACAAGGCCAGCAAAGCCTCTGTGGATAACTTAAAAGCTGCTCAAATAGACCGATCCAAGTATCTCATCTCGGAGGCGAATGCAAGGACATTTGAGAAACAGGCCCCTGAGAGGAGCAGCACTCGAAGCTTGGGTGGGCAGAGATCGGTGCAGGACTTTGCAAACCATGGGGGCGGAGTGGGGGCTCAATTTGGGGGGAAGAAAGCTCTCCTCCCTCCACAGAGGTCTGCGCTGATGCCACGGAAGAACCGAGCGTCGAGTGATCACCATGGAGACCATTCAGGGTCGCACCTTGTGCAGCAGCCCCACCCCGAGCTCCTGCACAGCACTAGCCTGGGGGAGAGCAACTTTGAGGACAGTCCGCGCCTCGGGAAGCTCGACGTGACCAATGTGGCGAAGGCCATCAACCGGTACGGGACGATACCTAAGGGTGTCCGTATCGGTGCCTACCTGGAGTCGATGGAGCGTGAACAGCAGGAGAGCCGGGCTGGGCGGGAACACCTGCCTACGCTGGAGGACCATGACTCCGGGACCGACAGCGCCAGCGTGACTTCCTGCCCCCAGCTCGGTGGGGGAGGGGGGATTGGGGACCACATGGCAGACCAGGGCAAGGGGGGAGCAACGCAACACAAGGAAGGTGGCGCCGGTATCAGCGAGGACTCGGATCCTGGTATCAAGCAGGAGCCGAACCTGCGACCGTCGGCTTTCGTCAAGTCGCAGTCCCAGCATGGTTTGGGCGAGGCTGGTGGGGCAGGAGGAGGCAACTCTTCCATCTCTCAGCAGCAAAGTCACATGGTCTCATCCTCGTCCCCTTCGTTCAGTGTTTCCGCAGGCAACGCCAACGCCAGTATCAAGTCTCAATACTCAGGCCTTCTCCAGCGCCACAAGTCAGACATCTCGACATCGAGCAAGCCAAGTACCCCAACTCCATCAGATCCGATATCGGGGCTGCACCACTCTTCCTCTGACCACCTCGCCTCATCCTCTCACCCGAGCTTAGCAGGCACAGGATATGGTCCAAGCCACAACAACAGCCATGCTTTTTCATCTCTTCCAACATACCCGACCGCATCTTCATCCTCATCCTCCGTCCAGCGGTCAGACACAGACCCCCTGTCCAGACTGGCTGACCATTCCCCGCCCCAGCCAGCCCCTCCCCACTCCGCGCCTTTCACCAGTGCGGGTTCTGCCCACTTCCAAGAACTTTCCTCGGCGGTCGCGAGACCCAAACCCAGCCCTCGGTTCTCCAGGCAGTTTGGGGACAGCGTGACAGTGACTACCCAGGATCCTCTCCACCCCAGAGCGTCCTTGGCAGCACCGGCGGGCAACCCTAACAGTATTCCCAACACCCAGACAGATTTGCCGGTCGGGGAGACTTTCCGGCCGCCGGCATGGATGGCTGGGCTTAGGAACCGCTCTGGGGGGGATTCTAATGAGCATCACAACGGTGGTCTTGCCATGGTAACCCCTGGAAACGTTAGCTCCTTCAAAATGTATGCCAAGCCGTCGGTGACTCCGGCGTCACAAGTAACTCAGGATTATCCAAACAGACCGGTGAACTCTCCCTCACAGCAGCCGCAGCAAAGGGAGACAAACCTTGACCTAGTTAACGCCGAAGCTTGTCTAGCCGCGGCCACCGATTCCCTCGCCTTGAACACCAGCGTGCGGCCGGGTGATACTGTAGCCTATCGCTCGTCGGGCATTAAAATGACGTCCCAATCCTACAACACTCCTACCGTCTCCTCCTCGTCCCCTTCCGCTAAAATGATAAACAGTGCAAAGCAATCGCTGGACAACGCTGGGGGAAACATTCACAGCACAACAACAAACGGCCAATCGGGTTCAAACGTAACATCGGCAGAACCTGTCAAGCTGGACACTATCCAGTCATCGTCAGCGCATCTCAAGTCCTGCACGGACAAACTGGCGCAGGCCGGGAACAAGTCGAGCACAAACCTCATGTTACTGTCGGAGCAGGTCCTGGCGTTCCACGACCTCTGCTCTCGGTACATCGGCGAAGAGGCGCTTCCCCCACACGCCAAATTCCATGTACGAGAGCTGCTGACCCAGATGCAAACCCACAGCCATAGTCTGAAAACGTACTCCAGTAGCTCGAGTTTGCCTTCTGCAGGCACGCGCCTTCTAGAGGATATACAGAACACCAACAGGGATATCATGGCATTGTTCAACAGATAGCCCACTGTTGTGCTAGAGGACATACAGAACACCAACAGGGATATCATGGCGTTGTTCAACAGATAGCCCACTGTTGTGCTAGAGGGTATACAGAATACCAACAGGGATATCATGGCGCTGTTTAACAGATAGCCCACTGTTGTGCTAGAGGATATACAGAACACCAACAGGGATATCATGGCGTTGTTCAACAGATAGCCCACTGTTGTGCTAGAGGATATACACCAACAGGGATATCATGGCGTTGTTCAACAGATAGCCCACTGTTGTGCTAGAGGATATACACCAACAGGGATATCATGGCGTTGTTCAACAGATAGCCCACTGTTGTGCTAGAGGATATACAGAACACCAACAGGGATATCATGGCGTTGTTCAACAGATAGCCCACTGTTGTGCTAGAGGATATACAGAACACCAACAGGGATATCATGGCGTTGTTTAACAGATAGCCCACTGTTGTGCTAGAGGATATACAAAACACCAACAGGGATATCATGGCGTTGTTCAACAGATAGCCCACTGTTGTGCTAGAGGATATAAAACACCAACAGGGATATCATGGCGTTGTTCAACAGATAGCCCACTGTTGTGCTAGAGGATATACAGAACACCAACAGGGATATCATGGCGTTGTTCAACAGATAGCCCACTGTTGTGCTAGAGGATATACAGAACACCAACAGGGATATCATGGCGTTGTTCAACAGATAGCCCACTGTTGTGCTAGAGGATATACAGATCACCAACAGGGATATCATGGCGTTGTTTAACAGATAGCCCACTGTTGTGCTAGAGGATATACAAAACACCAACAGGGATATCATGGCGTTGTTTAACAGATAGCCCACTGTTGTGCTAGAGGATATACAAAACACCAACAGGGATATCATGGCGTTGTTTAACAGATAGCCCACTGTTGTGCTAGAGGATATACAAAACACCAACAGGGATATCATGGCGTTGTTTAACAGATAGCCCACTGTTGTGCTAGAGGATATACAAAACACCAACAGGGATATCATGGCGTTGTTCAACAGATAGCCCACTGTTGTGCTAGAGGATATACACCAATAGGGTATAATGGCGTTGTTTAACAGATAGCCCACTGTTGTGCTAGAGGATATACAAAACACCAACAGGGATATCATGGCGTTGTTTAACAGATAGCCCACTGTTGTGCTAGAGGATATACAGAACACCAACAGGGATATCATGGCATTGTTCAACAGATAGCCCACTGTTGTGCTAGAGGATATACAGATCACCAACAGGGATATCATGGCGTTGTTCAACAGATAGCCCACTGTTGTGCTATTGGATATATAGAATACAAGATAACCCTCTGCTGTTTTTGAGGATATACAAGAAACCAACAGAGATATATAATGGCTGTGTTCAACAGATAGCCCTGTAATGTGTCCATAGTTTCCAATGATAACTTCTACACTGTATCTACCCTAGAATATCATGGCAATTTTCAAGCCTAGTATATAGGATGTACAAAATGACGATTGAGATATCATGGCTCTATTCAACACATAGCCCACTTGTGTGCTCATATTTAAGTGAGAACTTATTTTACTTACAATCATCTTCTATTTTTATTTTACCTGTTGCAAAAAACCAGCTTTTTTGTGTGGGATATGGAAAGGGGGGGGGGGGGGGGGGAATCTTATTTCATGCAGTCTGTTAGTGGTTCTCTTTCTTTGGCCTGTCTTCTATCCTATACTGCATCTTTGAGGTTTTATGTCTTTTAGATTAGTGTAGTTATTCACGTGGTTGTACAATATATGTAATTGACCAATCTAACAATTAATCAATCAATTAATCAATCACACATTTAAAAAGACTTTCTTGAATATCATTTCAATTCTTTTATAAATCTTCATTTATGATTTTTCCCCCTTATTTATTTCCGCAGTTCAATAATTGCATTGAATTTTATGTTAGCTCCTTTGATACTTATCTCATGGCTTCAGTCAACAGTGTTAAAAGAATGGGTGCTAATTATATGAATCGAAAGATCAGGTTTTTTCTCTGTAAAGTGGCAGAGGTACCAATAGAGATACCATTTTTATCATAAATTTGTGTATATTTGGGTATCAAGAAATCCTCTAGAGGCCCACTGATAGAGACATAGGTTGTCATTGCTCTCAACATTAGAGACATTAGTGATATCAGGACCCATAGCAAAAACAAACACGATAGGTTAAGGAACCTGCACCGGCGTCCAATCAAAGTTCTATCTTAGTCTTACCGAGCCAGTGACCGATTAGAAAATCCTTGGCCGTTTATATGATTATTTTTTTTTTTACTAAAAGCATCTTAAATCACACAAAGAATTGTTAAATTTATTCTCTAATGTGTTCAAATTTCTTATTTCCAGATTATTTTGAAACCAGGCCTTTAACTTTCCTATTAGTATTTTTCATGGAAAAGATTGCAGCTGAAGTTTTCATTAAAAAACAAAAAACAAAAAAAAAACATGTCTAATGAAAAAATGTACGACTACTATCATTAAAAAGAGTTCTTGACAAATTTGCATTTTTAAGAGAACCAGAGAAAGAAATTTGTTTTTGAGAAATTGATTCTTCATAATAGTACATCGCTGCTTTTAAGATAATAAATGAAAAAGGATCTACTTGGACACAAGTTTCTAATAAGTCAAAGCAAAAACCTATCAGCACATTTTTAATCTAAAGTTTAGTTAAATAAAGCTCATTTTCATCATTACAAGGATATATCACTTGCACCTAATGCTAATGGTAACATCATGGTGGCTGTGCGCAGAAACACGAGTTGGAATTTAACCCTTTCAGAAAGTTTCTTAGCAATTTATAGTCTGTTAGTTAAAAAGCATCAAAATATAAAACACTGTAATAGGTTGAAGAAATAATAAAGTTTTCTATAATTCCTAGAGCAAGAGTACTTTGTGTTTGAACATAGAAAAGATCAAGCGAGAGTAGCGTACAAGGTGTTGGACAGTTCTTTCAACCCATGGTGCTGATTATTCCAGTTAGCTTGGCCCTGCTCCCTCTGTTGCCGATCCCACTTTCTTCCTCTCTTTCTCCAAACTTCCCCCGCTTCAATTACTAACTGATGTGAATACAAATCTTGTAAAGTACCTATTACTTCTGTTGTGTTATGACGTATCTCATTTCTGAAACAGTTCATACCCGAAATCTTTAGTATTTGAGAAATGGCACATGGCATCATACAACTGAGGTGAAGGGTAATTGCCTATATACTTCTTACCCTAGTGCGCTCTTTTTTTCCTTTTTGCTCAAAGTCTTTCACTTGATTTTTTTTTTTAATGATCAATTAATGAGAATGTATTATGTGTAAATGAATACAATGTCTTCTTTTGTGCATCTAAAGTGTATGTTTCTGATTTTAACCATGATTGGTTTTTGTTATGGCTTGAATATATGGTTGAATTGACCTGTTTCCATGCTTGATTTTTCCCTTCTTATTTACAGCTAGTCCGCTAGCAATCTTCTCGAATGCAATAAAATATAATCAAAACTTTGCTTAAAAATTATTTTTTTGTTTATTAATAAAATTGTACCACACAAAAATCAAAGCTGTGTGGCTTTACCTTAAGCTGTGCAAACTCAAGGTTGATTCACTAATTGAGCCGTGACACAGTTAAATATTATGCAGTGTTGATTCAAACCAACTCAACCAGACAGAAACAGTGTGCGCGACACGGCACCGTGAATGGACCAAGGCTTTCATTTTTCATATTTTGTTTGGCATTGTTTATTCTGCTTGCAAACCTGATACTTAGACTTAGCACATGTACATGTACCTCAAGCCAGGATGGGTTGTGTTTCTTAGTCACATGCACGTCTAATGTATTACAAGTGTTTTATGATTATAATGTTTCTGACTCTCACAGTCATAGTACTCATACTCATTGACCAAGAATTGTAATGATTTGAATTGATTGCCAGCTCTCTCCCGTGTGATACCAATAAACCTGAAGCCAAACTCATGTCCATGAAAGCAATCAAGCTCTAGATATAGATATAGCCTGGACGTCTCAATTTATGATTCTTGTATGGCAATATAATATGTAACATTCAAGCTACATTTTGTTGGTTAAGAACTCCTTTGTTCTAAGTCCAATTAAAATTAAAGGGAGATAGGATACGGTAATTATCAACTGATTATATTCAAATTTTTATTTAATTAGTTTCAAATCAGTTGAAAAGTGACAGAAACCGAACGTTTTGCTATGAATACCTAACTGGTTTACAATAAAACTTATATGGTAGTGAGAATAAAACTGTTCACTGCTGTTTAGTGTATAGAACGCAACAGAAACTTTTCTGAAACAGAATCTCTCACCATGAAACCTGTGCTCAACCATTGTCCCAAGTTCATCACCATGCTAGTTGTTAATAGTAACATGGACACATCCTTAACTTAAGTGTGTCCAGCATTTACTTTTTTATTTTTATTTCATATCATTAATTTACTTTCAATTGTCCGAAATATTGAATAAAATGTTTATTCTATCACTCAGTGGAAGCCCATGATGATTATATATAAGTTGTAGTTTGTATTGTTACATTTGCTTTGATCTGTGTACCAAAACCTCAGTTTTCACGTACAGTGGAATTGACTTCAGACAAGCCTCTTTGGCACATTGAGTTTATTTTATGTAAAGTTGATATTAAACAGTAATTGTAAAGTTAACAAGAAAGAGTTAGAGAATTGGTTCTGGGGAAACAGTTTTTAACGCTATAGTTTATGGCTATGGTTTAATTTAGCTAGTGGATTCTTCTGTATAGATCTAAATGGATATATATTTTTTTGTAATAATTATTAATTCAATATGATTTTTTTTTAGTGGAAACCATAACCCATCTTAAATTTTAAAAAGAAATTCATCATGTTGTTTGTGCTCAGGTCATATGATTTAATATTGTTTTAGATATGGTATCTTATTAACACATTATAGAATTTTAATATCTAGATCGTTAACCATTACATTTTGTGGATCATTTCTTGCACGCTCAGACTTTTAGAACTGTAAGCATGTGGTAGGACCAAGGCTCAGGAAAATTATAATGTATACATGGCCATGTTTAACTATCGCTAATGCTAAATAGTGGATATTTTGGTACGAGGATTAAAAACTTGATGAGGACCATTCATAGTTTAATGTTGTTTTAAGATAGTTTTTGTATTTCTTACTTTTGTTTTTTCTAATTTTTTTTTTTTAGGAACCACTTGTTAGAAACCCCCTTATTAAAGTAAAGTTTATTTGTATCACAATCCTCATTTTAACCTTTTAAATTTCCCTGCTTGAAAAATGAAAATTGTAAAGATTTTGACCATTTGCACCATTTTTAGAATTATTATTTATTTGCAATTAGCATAGCTGGAACTACTGAATTTAATCCTAACATAAGGAAACGCAATATTCATATAATTATATTTGCGACGTAAATTTTGATTTTAAAAAGTTCATCCTGTGAGGATAGTTTTCTTTTGCTGTGAATTAAATCAATACCAAATAATTTCAATAATGATATGCACTTCATCATTTCACATGTACGAATAGGCTAGTAAGTATGGCATAATGTGGAAGTTAATATGTACCTTCAATTCAAATTTAATTATTGAAACTTATTTACAGGGTTCCAAAGCCTGTCTTAGACTTTAACACTTTATCTGCCTGTTTAAACAATGAACTATTCATATGCATGTATGGAATTTGCGAAAATTTGTTAGGAATATGCTTCTTGTCTAAAATATTTATAAATATATTCCTGATTGTAAATTTTGAAGTTAGTTGAAATAGCCCATATGTCTGCCATTTAAAAAATTCAATGATCCTCAAAGCAGACAGTTTAAGTCTTAATACTGGTATTTTTTTTCTTCCCTATCAAATCATTGTGATATACATCTTAATAGGACAAAAAAATTAGTATTGGAAGAGGTTCTATTATTATTTTGCGGAAGGGCTTTAAAAAAAATTATCAACGTTAAAATGGGCATGTTTAAAAAATTGTTAATATAAATAGTATCAAGTTGCTTTTAAAATTCACTGATAGTTTGGTAAATTTTTGGTAGATGGAAATTTAATAAAAGGACAGGAACCCTGTAATAAAGTTTATTCTCTGGTTTTATCATGGTTCTACATCTTGCTTGACAAGTATTGCACGAAAAACCTACTTGCTCAGTTATTATCGATCACTTCATTGATTGCAATCTGTCGTAATCTATCATTTGTTTGCGCTGACAAAAGTTTCCTCTTAATCATTGATTCATATCATCAACATTGTTGTTTGTTTTTGTTTTTATTTTATTTTTTAACACAAAGCACAATGTATACCAAGTAAACACTCTTTACAAAATACATTATATTTTAGAGGAATAGATTTAAGTATTGTGTTCATTTCAAAGGAACAATTTGCTGCAATTATTCATAGCTGAGTTACCTCCACTTATTGAACATGAAAGTTACGGCTTACTTAGTTAAAACCCTGTAAAAAAATTTCACAAATTACTGATTTTATTTTTATAAGCTTTATTTACGATGTTCATATTTTTCCTTTTTTTCCCTAATGGCTCATGGCAAAGTCTGTTTATGGTTATTTGTAAACTTTCTCTTAGCAACTTTGTAGAAATTTTAGATTATAAGGAGATTGATTCTATTAAATCGTCAAGAATTAATTGTCATACCTTTGATATCCTTTTGAGTTTACAAATAGGCATGACTATTTATATTACAAAATACTGTATAAAAACAACAGAAGAAATTTGTATGATTTGCAAACTTTCCCTAAACATGAAACATACTTCAGTTTGATGCGGTTATAATTCAAAAGCTTGGATATTCACTTTAACTATAGGTATCATTTTTAGGCAGCAATACATCTACAAATTTGTGCTAATAGCTTTTGTTTACACCATATATATTTGTTTGGGTCATTCATAGCACTTTTGAATTATTATTTTTCAGGCCGTCTTTTAGTATTGTAATGAAATTTCCATGTTTTCAAAAAATTTGTTTGGAATGTATTTCATGTTCATTCTTTGCATGTAACTAGGGAATTTTTTGTTTTGTTTTGGGTGCTTTTGTACCTCAAAAGCGTGTCACAAAACACAGTATTCAATTTTTCCTGTATATCTATTATACTTTTTTTTTTTTAGTGTGTGTGTGACACATATTTTATGACCATGGTTGTTTCGACAGATATTTTTTGTGTGTCAGCCAAACCTTAAAGATAATTTTATATATTGTGTATATCCCATTGATTTACTTAACTTAAACTATTTGTTGCCTGAATTTGGTAATCATTTTTTAAATTGTTTTACGCTCACGCTGGTACATGTATTTTCAGTTCTTGATCGACAAGTCAGTATTGTTATTAAAGTCACAACATGGGCTCCTCTCTTGAAAGAGCATGGGAAGTGGGTATATGTATATGTATGTTTGGAAGCTGTGAAGTCTTGCGTTTACAAATATGGATTTGCTTTTGCAGAGTATTGTAACTCACCTCAACAAGCACTGTATTTTCAAGACCATAATTAAACCAACCGTGTACATTATTGATATGAAGGTAACTTAGAGGCAATTAATTAAAAATAAGATTTATAAACTTAACTAATCCTAAATGGGACATTATTTTACAATTTTTGAAGATGTGATTTGTTGGTGCAATGTCCTCAGAATGAAAGCTCTCTCACTCGACTTAATTATATTGTTATTATTATGCTTTCTTGGCATGTGCTATTTTTTTTTCCTTATTCCATCATGCATGCACTGATCTGTAGATAATGTTCGCTCTCAACTGTTTTGTTTTATGTGCAATGAAAATAAGGAGATAGATCAAATGAATTCTGTGCAAGTTGACCTGCTGCCTAGCAACTGCCTAGCAACCGCCTAGCAATCCACCATTTGCCTTTAAATGTTCAAAACAATCATTTTCCTATTTTATGTGTGCATGCTTTGATTTTTGCAATGTTAAAACCAGAGGAAATTATACAAAAAAATATTAACATAACTATAAAGCAGATAGGGTATGTTACTAATGTGTATGGTTATGTGAGAGAGAGAGAGAGAGAGAGAGAGAGAGAGAGAGAGAGAGAGAGAGAGAGAGAGAGAGAGAGTGCATTAGAAATGAGTGACAAGACAGGGATGAGAGTGAAAAGCATTGTTATTCAGAATGTACACCATAACAAGGTTAAGCTTTGCTGCTTGCTCATTGTATAAATTTATGTCTGAAATGATGACTACATACACAATACACAAAAATATTCAGCCCCTCCTTGTTGGGCGGACTGATATAACGACAATGATATTTATTTTTGTAACTGCATGCACGTGCTGCTTGTTAGGGGTGGATGAAAGTCGCCTTGGTTCCAGCATGAAGTTTGAGATTTATCGTGAATTCTTTGATCACAAGGCCGACTGTCTCGAGAAGTATTTCAAACTGTTTGTGTACCAGTAGTAGTACATATATACATAAGTATGTATGAATGTTTTAATGCAGGACTTAAGTCAACAATTCGTTTCCTCTGTTGATTTTGAAATGGCCTATGTTATTTCAATATACTGGGTACTTAAGATTTATAGTACATGTAATTTAGAAATCACATAGGCCATTTTACAACCAAGGTGATGATTTTATGAGACTGAGTAATGATAGCAAGACAGGGCTCCCTTGATTTCTTTGCATTCTGTGTGCATGCTTGAAGGAACTTTATAAATCTTTGTTTGTTTGTTTGTTTTATTTGATTATTAAGAATTGCCCTCCCAATCATCATGATTTTATAGTACATAAGAATTATGAAAATTTGACAGTGAGCGGAAACTTCGGGAACAAATGTTTACCATGTGTGTTTTAAAGAATTGACTGGACCATGAAGGATGCCCTTATTCTTAATGTTGTAGGAGAGAGAGGCATGTGCGCTCCTGTATTTTTTTTTTAATCTGCTCATGTTACTGGTTTTCTATTCTGCACTGTATAAAACCTGACTGACCATTAAAGGCTATTGAAAACTTTACACTTCATGTTTGTAGACTTCGTTTTATACATCTGTGAACTAAAGTATTATACTTCTCTTTTATATGATATTATAATTAATATTAATAATAATAATAATAATAATAATAATAATAATAATAATAATAATAATAATAATAATAATAACAACAACAACAACAACAACAACAACAACAACAACAACAACAACAACAACAACAACAACAACAACAATAATAATAATAATAATAATAATAAAAAGAAGAAGAAGAAGAAGAAGAAGAAGAAGAAGAAGAAAAAGAAAAGGAAGAAGAAGACGACGAAAAGTGAGGAGAAAGAACAGTAATTTTAATACTGTAATCAGGTTATACTGAAGAGAAATGAAAGAGGAATATAGCGGTGCCACACTGCAGCCTATTACAACATCGGCTATTAATATTATTTGTTTCATTATTTTGTTCAAATTATATTTTTTTTAAAAAGCCTTTTGTAGCTACATGTGTATTAACGCATGCAGCTTTAAAAAAAAACACTCTCCACGGTTTAAAATTCCACCATCATAAAGTTATTCGACCCTATAGTACAACTTTTAAAATAGGATTATTTCATTATAATAATTTTGAAAAATAATGGGTTTTTTTCTCTCCATGTTTAGAAACAAGCGAGGGTGAAAAAAACCCACACACAACAAAACAAACAACACCGGTATATTGGAAGACGAACATTTTATTAAATTAACGACATTGCTTGAGCTGTTTATTGGGGAATGGAAACATGTCAATGACAAAAACCATCAATAATAAGGTCGCGTAACACTTTTTAATGGCTACTTTAAACTTTTCTTTGTTTAAGTGGTTATCGCCAACCTGATGGCAGCAGTTCATAGTAAATTTAGTTGAGAATTTTACTCTAACAACAATAATGTGCGTCCTCGTCAATTGTAACCCAGATCTGAAAAAGTTAAGTGCCGGTGATGCAACCCACAGGCTTGCCAAGCTTCCGTAAAGACGTGTGTTAGTGCGCGTGTTGTTACGCTACTTCGGCTTTGATTTATTGCACTCTGATGTCTAGTTGGGTTGGCAGCTGTGAACTCTTCTTAATTGTGCGGAAAAGGATCCTTCAGCTACCTTGCAAAATCATTTGTGTCAGGTCTTTTTATTAGACGACTGGTATCACGTACAATGAGAACGTATGTTAAGACGTCCAACTTGTCATGTATCAAGATGCATAATCCGAGCGTCTAATTCTAGCCACTTCTTGTTCATACAACTCGAGATACGAATCAGTTTGTCGGTGTTTGCGTTTCTGTCGTAGGTTTGCTTGACACAGTTGACACTCCACAAGTACCGGAATAACCGTACAGAGAAACCGGTGCTGAGAGCCGTACGGCCAATGGGAGTCGGTGCCTTGCCGCGATCCCTGAGTGGGAGACAACAAGACAAGAGTCGCCAAGGTGAAGGACGATGCTCACTGGAAGGGATGCATCTCTCAATGCTCTCGCAGGGTTTCAGTTTTTTCCCTGCCTGAGTTGTTGCAGAGGCTGTTGTCGCTACTACATCTACTGCTGCTGATACAGTGCAACTACTATTAGTACTGCTAGTGCTGCTTCTCCCCCTCCTCCTCCCCCTCCTCCTCTTCCTCCTCCTCCTCCTTCTCCTCCTCCTCCTGCTGCTGCTGCTACTACTACTACTACTACTGCTGCTGCTGCTGCTGTTGCTACTACTAC
>RQTK01000821.1:181305-200599 GCA_003991915.1 Elysia chlorotica
CTACTACTACTACTACTACTACTACTACTACTACTACTACTACTACTACTACTACTACTACTACTACTACTACAACATGTACTACTACTACTACTACTACTACTACTACTACTACTACTACTACTACTAGTAATTACTAGATGCTACTACGATTACTTATGCAAGCATCTTCTGATAACTAGGTACATAGTTATTAAATCTTGCATCTGTCTGTGCATAATTAGTATCGGTTTTAAATGGTAGCGCTTTTGTTTAGCCTACTTGTGACTCTCGTGACAGAGATAAGGTTTCAATTTTAATTCATTAATTTTTGTTCACTTATGGTTGCATACTATTACACAGCTTTACAGTATTGCATTTTATATCATTTTTATTATATTCTTTCTGATAATGAGTATATGCTGCATACTATTTACGTCTACATTTCTTCTTATGTATATTGTTTGGCTAAGATTTAACTTTTAATATTTAATTTTTAATTGCATGCTGATTGATATGATGTATGCGTATTTAGTGTATCCACTGTAAAGCGCTTTGAGATTTTTTAAAATATTCTGAAAATGGAAAGCGCTAAATAAATGTAATTTATTATTAATTTATTATTAATTAAGAGAAAAAAAAATACTGTATTTTGTAAAGCGTATAGAGACAGCGCTAAGAAAAAAATCAACATTTAGTATATAAATATAGTTAATAAATATATTGATCGATCGATAGATAGATAGATAGATAGATAGATAGATAGATAGATAGATAGATAGATAGATAGATAGATAGATAGATAGATAGATAGATAGATAGATAGATAGATACAGGAATCAGGATAGGAGAGAGTTTGGATAGAAGAAGGAATGAGAGAGAGAGAGAGAGAGAGAGAGAGAGAGAGAGAGAGAGAGAGAGAGAGAGAGAGAGAGAGGGGGGGGGGGGGGGGGGAGAGAGAGAGAGAGAGGGAGTGGGGGGGGGGAGACGGGAGATAAAGAGAGGGAGAATGGCGAGCTAGAGGGAAAAAGAAAGGGAGAAAAAGTAAGGGCATGTGTGGGGTGTCTGAGAAAGGAGAAACGTTTAGATAAATTGATAAAAGAGAGATAAATCAATTGAAAAAAAAGAGGTAGTATGTAAAGAGATAGAGACACATAGAGGGATACAGAGAGAAAGACGGAGAGAGAGACAAAGAGAGACACATAGACAGAGAGAGAGAACGAAAAAAAAAACAGAAATAGAAACAGAAACAGAGAGAAAGAGACAGACAGAGACAGAGAGGGAGTCAGAGAGAAAGACAGTGAGGGAGACAGAGAGAGACAGCGGTAGAGACAGAGAGAGGCAGAGAGAGAAAGATAGAAAAAAACAGAGACATAGACAGAGACAGAGAAAGAGAGAGAGAAAAAGAGAAATAGAGATACACAGAGAGAAAGAGGGAGAAAGAGAGAGGAGATAGGAGACAGACAGACAGTGATAGACAAAGAGACAGGCAGAGAAAGACAGACATAGAGAGAGAGACACACAGAGAGAGAAACAGAGAGAGGAGAAAGCGAAAGAAAGAGAGAGAAACAGAAGAGAGGTAGACAGACAGCGAGAGAGACATAGAGAAGAATATTACATACATGTACTCTATCTCTCTTTTTCTCTCTCTCTCTCTCTCTGCCAGAGAGAAAGAGAAAGGTAGACATAGGGACTGAGAGGTAAGAGAGAGACAGAGAGATGAGAAAGAGAGAAAAGAGAGAGAGAGAGAGAGAGAGAGAGAGAGAGAGAGAGAGAGAGAGAGAGAGAGAGAGAGAGGTGGAGAAGAAGAAATTAGTTGGCCTTAAAACATGCCGACCAACAGTCGGCGTCAGCCGTTAGATCCAACAGGCAGTGCCAGTTCAGCCTCCACCATCATCAAATTACTGATGATTACTGTCAAACAGCTGCCCGCCTGCCTCTGCCACTGTCACTGTCCCCTCGATACCTTTGTTAGCTTGTAAGGATCCCCAGTACACCGGTGTGCAGGGGTTGACATCAGTTAGGCGTACCTAGATCTAGATGTGTACGTGACACGAAGGGGCCACACCTTTAGCTAAGCTGTCAATTCGGATCAAGATTTAATCGCCGTGATTGAACTTTATTAGAATTTTAGATCTAGACCTATATGAAATCCGACTATGATTAATAGTAACTTCGCTAGACCATAGATTCTATGAAGTATTTTTTTCAGAAGAGATCCAACTAGAGTCTATATCTAGATCTATAGCCTATAATAAAGATCTAGAATCTATCTGTACACCCTTAAAGATAGTCTACCTGTTGAACAAATACTCACAGGTCTAATGATGAAACTCAGAATCTATGGGGCAGTTATAGATCTAGGTCTATAGATACCATGATTTCTAGCTAGTAAATATTTTCACTCAGCACAGATTGTAAATCTAGACTAGGGCCTAATAAAGTAATATAGATCTAATTATTGTCAACTGATTTCAATAAATTAAATGCTACTTCTAGATATATTCTAAGTGGACTTGCCTCCTGAAAGATAGATCTCGTGAGAATACCATCAACGATGAATCCAGAAAAGCTTCGATCAAGATGTAGATCTAATGCCTGGGGTACTTTTAGGCTAAAAAAAGTGGCACTTGTGGTTATCCTCTATTTGACACTCACAGTAGAAGGATTCGAGGATGATGATCTGTACTCTACTGCCACAGATTTTGTGAAACCTTTGAATGCCATAACATTTGAAACACAAGTTATCAAAAGCCAACCAAATCTTATATGGGTTGTGGAGTTCTACAACAGGTGGTGTGGCCACTGTATGCATTTTGCACCAACATGGAAAAAGCTTGCAGAGTATATGAAAGGTTTGAATTATAGTTAGAATCTTGAGTAATTATAGATCGAGAATTATAATTATAGAGAATTATAGATCTAGTGATTCGCCTGCTCATTTTTGTCACTCCTTGAGTTAAATGTGGTCCCTAGCCTGTGGTCAATCAAATGGATGGGTGGGTGGGATTCGAGGGGCGAGTGGATGTAAGCCTACATGTATGCAGTACAATTTTATGTTGCATATAAAAGTACATTTATAACATTTAAAAAACAAGGCAAAGGTGCTTTTTAGTTTTCTCTTCTCATTTATAACATATATATATGCTTCATCTATAAATAATGCTCACAGATCTAAGACGTTTCCAATTATATATATTATATACACGAAAAAAAAGCATATATGTATATATATAGTCTAATTTAAAGGTTAAAAAAACTCCACAACAATTGGGGTCATGACTTACTCACTTTTATCTCTGTTGATGAACACAGAATGGACGGACCTTGTTGTGATAGCTGCCATAGACTGTTCCCAGCCTGAAAATATGCTTCCGTGCAGACGATTTGATATTCAGTCGTTCCCTACCATGAAGGTAAAGTCAGATGTTCACACAACCACAGTGTGACCCTAGATTTATTTTATTTATTATAAGTAATCTGTGGTAGGAGATTTTGAGACTCCCCCCTAGTTTAGCGGGCGCGGTGGTCCACGTGTAGAACATCGGCTTCCGACGCAAAAGATCCCGAGTTCGAATCCTGGCTGTTGCGTTCCCTACTGGTTGGGTCGGTGTCAGTATAATGTGACCGGCTGAGACAGGAACCAACCAACCAACCAACCAACCCCCATAGTTTAAATCTCCTAAGTCTCAAGACTGGTACTCTACGAAGATGTTAATTGTCAGCTTGATGTTCAAGAAGCCACTTTGATTCTTTCTTTCCTTTGTTTACTTTTTTTTATCAGATGTTTCCACCCACTTCAGTGATAGATCGCTTGGGCAAAGTCGAGCTTATCAAGACTCAGTCTCTTCCAGAAATAAAGACCGCCATTCTGGATTTCATGACAACATTTGCACCAGAAACCTGGCCGCGCCTCAAACATTTGGAGTGAGTGATTCAATCACTGCCCTTCTACTTCAGTAAAACATTTGTATCAAATAGATATATTTTAGTTACAATTTTATGATTGTATACAAATTAATAAGAAAGTATCAGAGGCATCCTTCTATGATGTTTAATATTGTAGGCATCCTTCTATGAGCTTTGATATTGTGGGCATCCCATCAGGTTTCTATGTGTTTCTTTATGTGGGTTAGCATGTTCTATCTGAGAGACATCTGAAAATCAAAATGTGCCATTTTTTGAAAATTAGTTTTAGTTAAGGAAAGGAAAACTAAAGTACAATTTGTATGACTAACATAGTGACACAATTAAAAAAAAAAAAAATCTCAAAACTAAGATATGCCATTTTGGAGCTTACAAAACAAAAAATTACTGCATTGTTTTTATATTTTGTTTTTTTGTTTCTCAGCGAAATGCAGGATTTGTGGCATGAGAAAAACATCTACAAATCAGAACTTTTTATCATATTTGAAGATGAGGATTCTCAGATTGGCAAAATGGTAATTTTGTTGTTATTGTTTTGTATTCCGGCTTCTCAACAACATGTGATGATATAAAAATTGAAAGCTTTCATTCACAAATTCACTATGATTTTAAAATGTGTAAATAAACCCTTGCAACATCCATCCTGACCTCAAGATAACTATTGTAAGAAATCATGTCAAATTTTGTTTAGTTGAGACTGTGCTTAAAGATGGTGACTGTTTTATCATAAATGCTATATGTATTATTTTCAGGTTGTTCTGGACTTGAGAAACGTCACAGGCATAAAGGTGTTTATGATGCTGAGGAACAAAGTGACAAAGTTCGGAATCACAGAGTTCCCCAGCCTGTACAAGTTTAACCCGGATTCAACTTACTCCAAGTTGGCTGTGTAAGTTTGAAGAGGGGTGGGGGGGGCTTAATGTGAAATATTTATTAGGATTCTGAATAGGTAGGGCATATTTGATGTGGAAATATAACCATGAAACAGTATTTTCAGCCTAATTTAACCCACAAGTAGCCTAATAGTTCGCCTGTGTCTAGCGTGTTTTAGATGTTATTAGCGGCAAGTTGGTAGTGTAAGTCATTTGTAACAAGCTGTTTGTGGAAATTGCGGACGGCGCAATTGTGAAAGCTGTAGGCGATAAGTTGTTTGTTAGCCAAGTACTATTAACCTGAAAAAGAACATTTCTCTTAATATAGAATGATATTGTATAAAACAAAGTTATTGTTTTAATGAACACAGAGAGACTTAACATTCAATTTTTTTTTTCTGAAGGGGCAATAATTCCCTAGAATCAGATCGTCTGCTGTTTGTACAGCGCATAAAAGAAGATGTGAAAACCACCCAGGCGAACTCTCTGAGTGTTGGCTCTGATAAGGACCAAAAGGACCCCAGTGCTGTGAATAGAATCAGTGGTGCCATCAGCATGGATTCTAAAGAGCAGACGTCACACAGCAACAGGTCAGTTTTCTTATAGTCCATGGCTGGAGATTCAGTTTGAGGTACATCTCAGTGTTCTTTAGACAATGCTTTGGCAGGATCATTGACTAAACTTTTACAATTTTTAATTGAATGCTGATTGATATGATGTATGCGTATTTAGTGTATCCACCGTAAAGCGCTTTGAGATTTAAAAAAAATATTCTGAAAATGGAAAGCGCTAAATAAATGTAATTTATTATTATTATTAAACGTGGTCAAAGTAGATACAGATGATATAGAACCCAGCTAGATCTAAACATGGCTCCTCTTTTTTTTTGCCGATCTGGTATCTTCCATAGAAACAAAAGAGATAAGTTATTACAAAAATGAAAGTACCGAGTTACAATTCACAACTGAAAGACAGGAAGAGTTTCAAGCAAACAGCTACTCATGCTTCATACATTTATTATAATTAATAATAATAATAATTATTATTAATCAACATGCAGGATCTGGAGTCTGCCCTTCATTACAGCCTGAGACAGGAGGTCGCCATCTGTCAAACAATAGATGGGGAGAGACTGGGCGCTTTGAAAGAGTACATCAATGTTTTGAAAAAGGTGGGTAGGTTCCATGGTGCAATTCCAAAGCAGTACTTTATTTAAAAAAAGAATCACAACTGACCCTCATGACAGAAACACCTGGAGATCTGGTGTGAGATCAGCCATGCGTGCAGCAATCCAGCTACCTGGAAGGGGGTCCACTGATGTGGATGTTGCCCCAGTACCTGCACGTTAATCAAAATACTGATGATGATGGATGATGATGACAATTAAAGTATATTGGCAAAGGTATTTGAATACTGAGTTTTTTATTAAACAAATTAACTGAGAAAGATAAACTTTTTTTTTGCTTAATATCTCAAAATAAGAAATCCAGACAATTCCATACCTTTGCCTGGTGAAAGACTTTACATGAATATTATTCAGAATGTTGTTCTTTAAAGAGGAAAATGTTAATGAATTTGTTTGCAGAACAAAAGTGTTCAGTTTTTGAAGGTTTTTATGTAGCTTCTGCCTTTTGATGCTGTCATGTGTTTTCTCAAGATGAGTCCTTTTCATCACCATCTTGCTTTGCCATCTTCCGTTGGTCTCTCATTTGTCCTTTTTATATAGTTATGTCTCCATTTCTTATTTGTATGTAGCATGATATTTTGAAATTGTTTGAGTACTTCCCAAACAGGTCCTAGTGTCTTTGCTAGGTCTCTGTGGGATATGTCAGATTTTAGTCTTGTGGCCCGTCTGTAATACAGCCTCGCTCATGACATTGAGCGTTAAGAAAACTATGAAAAGAACTAACCAATATATAGTCTTTGCTAACATTGAACCATCAAACCAACTAACCATTATATCCTCTTTGCTAACATTGAACCATCAAACCAACTAACCATTATAGCCTCTTTGCTAACATTGAACCATCAAACCAACTAACCATTATAGCCTCTTTGCTAACATTGAACCGTCAAACCAACTAACCATTAAAGTCTCTTTGCTAACATTGAACCATCATAGCCTCTTTGCTAACATTGAACCATCAAACCAACTAACCATTATAGCCTCTTTGCTAACATTGAACCATCAAACCAACTAACCATTATATCCTCTTTGCTAACATTGAACCATCAAACCAACTAACCATTATAGCCTCTTTGCTAACATTTAACCATCAAACCAACTAACCATTATAGCCTCTTTGCTAACATTGAACCATCAAACCAACTAACCATTATAGCCTCTTTGCTAACATTGAACCATCAAACCAACTAACCATTATAGCCTCTTTGCTAACATTGAACCATCAAACCAACTAACCATTATAGCCTCTTTGCTAACATTGAACCATCAAACCAACTAACCATTATAGCCTCTTTGCTAACATTGAACCATCAAACCAACTAACCACTGTGATATTGTCCCCAGTATTTCCCTGGGCGCGAGCCTGTGCAGTTGTTCCTAGTGGAAGTCTGGAAGATGCTTTCCAACTTGCAGAGTCCGGCCCTCACTGGGGAGGAGTGGATGAATAATCTAGATAGCCTTCAGGTCAGTAGGCAACCAGGTTGAACCAGGGACTAGTCGCTAACATAAGTTTTCAGCTTGAGCCATGTTGACATTTACAACACCATAAATATCTTAGAGAAAGTCAAATAACTCTGGCTCAAGATATGATAAGTGCATTTAATCCTTTCAACACACTATGAATAACTAAAAAAGTCGAATTTCTGACTTAAGCCTGATTCACCCTAGTTAGTTCACACATAAATATAACTGTCTCTCTGCTGTAATTGGTCTATGCCTCAACAGCCAGGCCCACGGATCTCACTCTGATTAGGTCTGACCTGAGATTGGTCACATAGTTTCACTTTAATAAGAGGGTCTGTTTAAGCTTGAGAGGAAGAGGGGCGCTTCCGTCTTAAATAGGTTTCAATACAAACATGGGAAAACTTGTTTTAAAATTGAATAAAAAAGGACTGGTTCGTAAATGTGTGGACCTGGCCTATTTTGAATCTTGAAGAAATGGCCTCCATGGGGTTTTGACCCACTCTGTAATCTTGTGTAAACATTGGATGTACACATTCTAGCTCTAGTTGTGGCTTGGTGTAAGGTCTAAAATGAATATTGTTGCTATAATTATTATTATTAACTGTTATCTTGTTTGCGTAAATGTTTGGTCTACACATTCTAGTTCTAGTTGTGACTTGGTCTAAGGTCTAAAATTAATATTGTTGCTATAATTGTTATTACTAACTGTTATCTTATTTGCGTAAATGTAAGGTCTACACATTCTAGCTCTAGTTGTGATTTTATTATTAACTATTATCTTGTTTGCGTAAATGAAAGGTCTACACATTCTAGCTCTAGTTGTGACTTGGTGTAAGGTCTAAAATGAATATTGTTGCTATAATTATTATTATTAACTGTTATCTTGTTTGCGGCGTAAATGTAAGGTCTACACATTCTAGCTCTAGTTGTGACTTGGTCTAAGGTCTAAAATGAATATTGTTGCTATAATTATTATTATTAACTGTTATCTTGTTTGCGGCGTAAATGTAAGGTCTACACATTCTAGCTCTAGTTGTAACTTGTAAAATGAACATTATTGCTGTAATAACTATTATCACCTGTCACCATTCCAGGCGGAGAGTCACTACCTGCCGGAGGTGATCAGGTGGGCATCCTGTGAGGGCAGCTCCCCGCAGTTCCGCGGCTTCCCCTGCAGCATGTGGACGCTGTTCCACACCCTCACCGTGGGGGCGCACGCTCAGAGCCAGGGCCGCAGTAAGTGGTTTCACCCGCTTATCTTTCCTGCCACAACTTACATAATAACCCTTACAGCAATAACTGCTGATTAGATAAGCCACGAATCCATTTGTTTGGCGTTACACAGGATAGACTGTGTTTTAAGTCGGTTGCAATTTCGTTCTATTTGGAAGTAAATAAAGATTATCTCATAAGTGATCATTAGAAAATACTAATTGGCCTCCAAAAGGTTTGAGAGTTCATTGGGTATCCTGTGTGTGTGTGGAAAAAGGTTGTTGAACCAAACAATTTTGTTGTGTTATGGCTTTAGAGTAAAATAAAGCGGACACAGTTTGATCAGATCTGTTTTTCCTCAGCCCCTGGCGATGCGAAGGAGGTGCTGCTTGCAATACGAGGCTACATGAAGCATTTCTTCGGCTGCGGGGAGTGCTCCAAGCATTTCCTCGAGATGTCTGAGGGCGTGGAGTCGGAGGTGACCTCCCACACCGAGGCGGTCCTGTGGCTCTGGCGCCGGCACAACCAGGTCAACAAACGGCTGCACGGCCACGAGTCGGAGGACCCGCGGTTCCCCAAGGTCCAGTTCCCTCCCCGGAGCGTCTGCCCCCAGTGCAAGTCTCCCAACGGCATGAAGTGGGACGAGGAGAAAGTCTTCGCGTTTCTTGTTGGATTTTACTCGGGGGCGGGGATATTTGTGCCGGCCAGTTTGCAGAGTTTTAAGGAAGGCAATCAGAGGGATGGTGTAGATAGCTTGGAGGATTCTATAGGACTTGGAAATAAAGTTAAGCAGCTCGACTGGTGGGAGAAGAAGCAGAGAAACAGAGACCTCAGAGTCGTGCGAGAGCTTAGGCTGCGGAAACAAAAGAAGAATTCGCCCAATCGGGCAGTAGCTTTGCAGCATCTGTCGGCCGAGAAGTCACAGGTTGATGAGGCACAGATGGTGAAAGAGCGAGCTAACAACATACGGTCGTTATGGGGGGTCACGAATATAGATCTCAGCATGTGTGTCGTTTTCTACGTCATCTCTACAGTGATCATACTTCTGCTGTATCACCATTTCATCATCCGCAGACACAGGCATCCTTGCAGGGCTGCTAAAACAAAGTCTCTGTCTGGATAAAATGATAGGCCTACTCTCCGAGATTCAAAAGAATGTGAACATTTTATTTGCACAATTCTGTTGTTTTTGTTGGTTGTTTTTTTTTCAAGACAAAAAAATATAGAAAAGTCTGCAGAAAGTATCTTTGTAATCTACCATTTCATCATATGCAGACACGTTAACCCTTGCAAGATGAGTAAAGCTAGATTTATCTTTATAAAGTTTATAAAGTGGTGCTTTCTAATATTTATAGCTGATAATAAAAAAATGATGCAAAATTTTCATTTTTAGTCACACAATTTCTATTGAATTCAAAGTGTCATGAATATTTGACTTTAACTGCCATCTTTGTTTTTCCTTTTCAAGTTTAAAATAGCAACAATTTATTTTCGTTTGCATTTGATATTGGTATTGAGGTCGAAACTTTAACTTAAAACTTTTTTTGTTTTTGTTCAGCCATTGTTTTGTTTTATATTTTTCTTACCTTAGTTTTTTTTTTTGTCTTTCTCTGTGCGTTACTTTAATAATTTATTCATACGTGAAACGATCTTTGAAAATCTTCTGTAATTTTTCTCAATTTTGTCCTCCTTTCAATTGTGTACACCACTGAGCTTATTTAATACCTCATGGTAAACGCCTGAGAATGCCCTAAATAATCTAGACCAGTCAGTGCTACATACTTTATCTTGCTGGTGAATATTATGAATCAACTACATGTATGCGTAACTTTCATTCTTGTTTTTTGTTTTCTATAAATTGACAGTTTATTTTACTAGTTTCTCAATTTTAATGCAATTATCTTATCTGCATAGCTGAGTGATTTCCATTTCGATGTCCTTCATTTATTGGGAACTTAAAGGTGAGTCTAGCTGTAGCGCAGACTAACTCATTAAAAAACCTGCATAAAAAGAATCAATGACGCGAAGATTTTGTAACTCGTTCAAACTGATCCCACCAGTGATCCAAATACAAGTACCTGTGCCAGATTAATGCACAGCTTGGATTTGTCCTGCTTACCTGCTAACCTTAAATCCTGTGCTCTACTACTATACTATGTCAGTGTGTCTCATGGATCAATCTACTACACGCCACAGCTTTTAACATAGAAATGTACACGCGACAGCTTTTAACATAGAAATGTACTTAAAAGCCTTGAATGCCGTTGCCATCTGGACTTCAACTTAATCCTCTTAAGTGTATCAGCTTTGCCTTTTTGTGTTTTTTTTTTTTCATTTTATATCTCTTAAGGTCTATGGCTCAGATTGTGCTATTGAATAGTCAGTCCCTAATACCCCAATGTCTGGTCTAGATCTAGTTTCTTTTCATATCGATATCTTTGCATTGGTTTATCAATTTTTCATATTTTTATCAGAGGTTAAGTCAAGTTGGATAATTACATAGGCATGGTTGCATTTTTCTTTGAAAAGGTTTTATTTTAGTAATTTTGTCATCGAGCATTAAGCACTGAACTCTCTGTCTGTCTGTCTGTCTGTTTCTCTGTCTCTCTCTCTCTGTCTCTCTCTCTCTCTCCCCCTCTCTCTCTCTCTCTCTCTCTCTCTCTCTCTCTCTCTCTCTCTCTCTCTCTCTTTAGCCTTGTT
The DNA here is from genome assembly GCA_003991915.1 of Elysia chlorotica. Classification (NCBI taxonomy): domain Eukaryota; kingdom Metazoa; phylum Mollusca; class Gastropoda; family Plakobranchidae; genus Elysia; species Elysia chlorotica. Next base: position 192,646 of record RQTK01000821.1, read on the forward strand.
TCACACACTCTCTCTCACACTACCTTCCTCATCCCCCTTTTGTTTCTTTCTCCCTTCGACTCCAATGAAGCCAAGCATCCAATACGCAGTGTTTGTTCAATGTTGTGATTGCACATCACTTCTCTCTCTGCGTGTTTCTCCTGCCTATCTCTTTCCTTCCCCCCCTCCCCCCACTCTCCCCTCCCTCTCTCCCTCTCCTCTTTTCCTCTCTTTCCCCTCCCCCCCCCTCTCTCACTCTCTCTCTCTCTCCTTTTCCTGTCTTCCTCTATCCCAATTTCTCTGTCTCCCTCTGTCAAAACATGGTCAGACCAGTTACCCCTGTATCCAACACGCAATACTTCTTCTGTTTGTCCACACTTCTTGGTCTACATAGAATATCAATAACACCGACAGCCATGTCTGTATCCATTCTTCTTTGTTCTTGGTTGTTGCAAGTGATTATACAAATAATGACAGCTGTGAAATATTGATTTTTTTTTGTTTGGCTGTGTGACACGGCATAGTATATTGAAAAAAGCCAGATTTGCACGGCTTTCAGAATAGTTTCATTTGTGCCAGCTTGCGTTACTTAAATCAAAATCAATATTAGCTCACCTATTTTTACATAGTTGTTTTAACAAGAATTGTACACATATACATGTACAGGTATTTGGCTTAAGTTTTTGTATTTGTTCAATCAGTTAAGGTGCCAGGGTTTCTGTTTAAAAAAACAACAACTATTTTCTTAATGATTGTATATTGAATCTGATTCTTTGCAATTTTCTTTTTCTAGCTGATTGAGATTTGATATGTTTTTTCTTTGCCATTGATTGATTATTGGTATTAAAAAAAAAGAGCAACAAGCTGCCAACATGGTAGGACCCTGGACTTCTTATTGAGAGATCCTCTGTTCAATTCCATGATGAGATAAAATGTTGAATAGATCGGTGTCAATATGATCTCTATGGTCTCCAGCTAAGACCGACGTACTTGTGACCCCACTCTGTCTCTGTTGTTTAGTACATAGAATTGTCAGACATAGACATAGACTTGAGACTTGTCAGCAAAATGCAGTCATGTCAATATCCTGTATATTCACAGATTTTCAGTTTTAAAAATAAAATTGACGGGTCAGAGTGCCACTTTTCCGGAAAAGGTTCAGTGAAAAGATAAGGATCTAGTTGGCGACACTGAATATAGCCTAGTCGCTTACAGTAGAGGTAGAGTGGCTATTGAATTGACAGTGTTTATGATGTAGTCATAAAATATCTATATTAATATGTCATGAGTCCCACACACACAATTAGCTCCCATGTCACTTTTTCTCTCGTAGATGCAATTTGTAAAGTTATGACTTGATATATTGATATGCACGAAAGGCCTGGTGGAATAAACATAAATGTGGTATGCCATGGATTTCATTCCTGAAAAAATCATTCTAGAATTGCACTATGAAATATTCTCGAAAACAACCAAATGTTTCCTATATGTAGGAATGTATTATATTATGAATATTATATATACTATATTTACATATATATTCATAATATACTTTATGAATATTACTGACTGATAGTGCTAGGTGATCCACCATCTATTACATGCACAATAATTACTGTACGCATTGACTAGGGCTAACTTGCATCTACAAGTCTTTCACACTGATTGTTGGATTAAAGGAATGATTATTGTTGTTCGATGTTTAGTATGATTTTAAATACTTAAAAAAATGCTGATTCTTGCCATCGGTTCTCTCTTTTTCTATGTCTGTCTGTCTCTCTTTGTCTCTCTCTCTCTGTATGTCCTGTCTTTGTTTCTCTCTCTCTCTGTCTCTCTCTCTGTATGTCCCTGTCTTTGTCTCTCTCTCTGTCTTTGTCTGTCTGTCTGTCTCTCTGTCTCTCTGTCTCTCTCTCTCTCTGTATGTCCCTGTCTTTGTCTCTCTCTCTCTCTCTCTCTCTCTCTCTATCTCTCTCATGTGACTCAACATCATATTTTTGTATGCTTTTTGTTCTTTTTGAATCTGAACTCTATGGTGAATTTGAAAACAAATACCCTACTTGTTCTTTGAAAGAGTTTTGATATGGATGGGGTTATTTTCTGCTATTACTTATTAGAATTATGGTGAAGTTGCAAGTTTTGAGTGTGAAGGGAGGACATTGTGGAGTCCTGACTCATTGTAAATAGTCGCAGGGCATTACTAGTACGACAATCAATGCTTCAATCTCATGCATCTAGTAGTGGGTCTTAATAAAACTCGTGTTGCTCCCCACGCCCTTCAAAAATAAACAAACTGCAATACATTATTTGAATGATCATCAAATTTGTAGAAATATCTGAGATGTTACTTTTTTGACTAATGCCAAGTTCTTAAATAACTTACAAAGGCATAGGCAGAGTATTGAATAGTCAAAGTAGGCAGGTTTCACAAAGCGATTTCACAGAAACATGTACCACACATCTAAGTTGACATGTAAGTTCTGTTGAAATATTTCAGGATAATTGCAAAGACTTCTGTTGTGCCATTTGATTGTAAAGATTTCTACGTTGAGTAATATGCTATTTCTATCTTGTCTTTTAATTTACTAAAATATTTGAACCATTACTTGCTATGCCCCATTGCTTGATTGGGTAAATTAAGCTTAAAATAATGCTATAGCTCATGATTTCTCAGTATACAGTATACATCTTTCTCTCATTCTGTCACCTCCTCTGTTTGTTGCCCTCCCTCTCTCTCCCTCTGTCTCTCTCTCTCTCTCTCTCTCTCTCTCTCTCTCTCTCTCTCTCTCTGTGTATATATATGTTCTATCTGCTAGATAATTTTTTTTCTTTTTCAGAGTGAACATAAATTAAATATTAAAGCATTACAATTTGAATGTTTTGTGATGCAATGTGCGATATATTCTTTAAAAAAAGAAAAAAGACTACGGCTACAATTTTTACATCCCAAACTAAAACAAGCCTCATGTTACATGTTTTAAAACATGTTTTTGCTTGCAAAGCAACTACATTGATAGTATCTTCACAATTTGCTTTTCAAATTAAAGAAAGTTTGAAATGTATCCAAAATAAAAAACAAATTTGTTTGAAGTCTTTATTTTTAACAATCTTTCTTTCCTATGTATGCAACTGTATTAAAAGGCGCTTTTGTTTGTTAATTTTTATTTATTTTTTGCTTATTTGTTCATTTATTTTTTTATATGTTATTTTTATTTTTTTAATTTTTTTTTTATCACAAAAGAAGTTCATGGCCCTGATTACAAATATTTGTATATTTATATTCAAGTTTTTGTTAGTTGCTTGGTGAATTGAATATTTTTATGTGTAAAATTCATAGATGTTTTTAATCAAAATTAGATCTTCATAATATTCCTGAAATTGACAATAAAGTTTGCATTACAAATAAAAAAAATCCCTTTAAGTGTTAATACATGTACTTAGCCAATGCTCAAAATCAGATAGTCAATACATGTGTATTGAAGCAGTTATTGTAATTTAACCTTCAGCTTTCTATGGCACGATAAGATAATACCTAAAGTCTATACAAAACACGAGATTCTAATAATATCATGGACTGACCAGTAGATTAGTGTTCTTCATTGACATTTCTAGTCTCCTCTCTTGGTCTTGCTTGATATTTTTCCTTTAGTAAAAGCAGATCTAGTAGCAGGACTTTTTTTTATTCCTTACAATTTTCTCCATAGATAATGCACATATCAAGTAAAGTCAATTAACGACAAGAGACAATAAAGACCGAAACATATGTACAGGTGGTGATAGGGAGTTTCCAATGTGCATTATAAATATTTATCCCTAAGTATATTGGTCGTAGCTTATCAATCTCTTTGTTTTTCTTATGTACTCTGTGTATCTGTCTAGTTTGGTATGGGTATTGGGATTCAGCATAGCTTGCTATTTTTTTTTGCAAGTCTTGGTTGATTGTAAAATATATAATGTCAAAAGCGTATTCCACAAGATCATGTTTGTTTTTTCTAGGATTTTAGTGACTTGTCATTAGGAAAATAACATAATAATGGTGAAAGTTATGTACAGTGTTGCATTAAAAAAAAAAAACTGTCTTTGCCGGTGAATATGATTTATCCATATTTTTTTTCTGTTTGTTTTAAAAATGTATGATACTTTCATTTTAAATCATTGTTTTCTTGTCGTTTAGTTGATATTACCATATCACAGAACAAATTAATATCTTTCCTTCCTGTTTTATGGCACAAGTTAGATGTTTGATAGATTGTTTGGCATGTTTTTTTTTTGTTTTATTTTATTATTTTTTTTTTTTCTATTGTTTTTGGTTTGGTGTGTGTTGGTGTATGATAAGATTTCCTCATTTCAACAATGTTTTTCTCTTCATCTGTGCCAATACATACCTGTATTAACTCTTTGCCTTCCGACAAAGTTTTATTTCTTATCATGAGTCATACAATCGGAGCAGGCTCACTGGGCTTGGGGCAGGGAAAGGGTTAAGTTGTGAAACTGATGTGCATTGTAGATAGGTGTTGTAATACGTTTCACAAAACCGTGAGCCGTCTATTCTTAATTTACAGTGCTTGAAGCTTTAAACACACAGTGGGATTCTCATAAAGTAAACCCCTTGGCGCTGAAAAAAAAAAGTGTAGGCTGTAAGAAAGAGTTAGCTAGTCCAGTTTTAAATTACCTAACCCAAGAGGAAAAATCTATACTGATGTTCACTTCTACCTTTTCACATCGCATGGTTCAAGGCCTATTCTTTGTATGCGACTATTTTGGGGCATTTTTGAAAATTTCCAACAGATCAAAGCTTTGATATTTATTCTTTTTAAATGGAAGGTGTGCAGAACGATGCAAAGATGTCCTGGCACAAGTGCATACCAGTACACTGAACATAAGTTTGAAGGAGTGGAAAAGATCAATAATAGCTGAACTTAAAAGTGCGACCTTCCTGTGGATTTAATCAAACACAATTTAATTTGTAGAAACTTCTTATCACATGGCAAAGCAAGCTTAAATTTTTGTCCTCATTTCTTTGCACTTTGTTGACTCTTCACATGCATTACATGTTTCTCCAATGGAGTTCAGTTGTTTTTAAGTGGGCCATGTTCCATTTTTGTGTGTGTGTGTTGCCTTAATCTCATCGTGAGTTTTCTTGAACATTGTTGTTTTTTTTCCTCATGTGGAAGGAAAATCCCAAACAATTGCGTGTGGCAGGATATGTCACCCAGCATGTTATCTACCCTCCCTTTGAATCATAATGTGCAGGAATAATTATATTTAAGTTAAAGATCTATTAGTAATTATTACCAGTGTATATACACTGATTATTCTACACTTTTTATATAAGAAGCTCTTGTTAGTCCTGAGTTGTTAATTGGGAACAATATTGAGTCTTGAAAAATAACTCTTCTGTTGAAACAACAAAACTAACAAGCTAAAATCGTTCACATATAAATTTCAAGCCACATTTCATTACTCTTGCAGGAGATATGTTTGAATGCTCATTACCTGGAACATTTCTAGTTCCTTTAAAAGTGGTTCGATTCCTTTAATTTTTATATAGAAACTTGGAACTGAGAATTGGATAAAATTATTTGACTCATTTCCGGCTCTTGTGTAGCTTACTTTAGTACATATGTTTGTTAACTGTACATTCAATTCGGAATAATCTCAGAACACACAACCAAAGACTGTACAGTATGGCATCGTTGTAAACTTGTGTCATATCTTGGCTACCATAGTCACGTTATTACATGTATACTTGACATAAACTCTTATGACATGATCTGATGAAATCCTTGTACATGTATATTTTGCACCCTCAAAGTAAATTATTTACTGACTAACTTCTTGAATTTTAAATTTTAAATCGTTTATAATTTACTGCATGTACTTAAAGTAACACATTTTAAACTGGGTTGTAGGCATGAGTATCTCTTTTTAACTTTGTTTGAAGTTTTGCTGCTTTTTTTCTTTCTTTTTTTTTCTTCTTTTTTTTAATGATTTGTTGTGTGTCCATCTATCTTCACTGTGAAAATTAATTTTAATCAGTGTCATGTATATATTTATATAATTATGTGTTAAAAAGCATGCTGTTGGATATAAAACTGAAGGAGTGGGAAAAAGTTAACTTTTTTCAATGCATTATTTATTCAAAATCAACTAGACTTGTTTAATTGTTTTTTTTTTCAGCATTTTCTTCTATGGTAAAGGCATTCATTTATTTAACAGTTGTTTTGTTTGTTCATGTATAAGTATTTTTTCAGTTTAAAACAAATTTTGGCACATGCTCTTTCTTTTTCCTTTTATGCAAAAGTATAAGAGACGTGAAGAATGTATTTTAATTAAGGTTATGTCAACAAAAAGGAGAAAAAATAGAAAAAATACATGTAATTATTTTAAATGCTTTTTGTAGGAAATGAATTATACGGCAAATAATCCGCAATAAATATTGGTGCTCCGATACTGATTTTTTTTTCTCTTTGCTCGCAACTGGACAATGCGCAGTGAACTGTTTTGTGTCTGTGTTTGCTCTTATCGACTTATACGTACAGTACATATCCACATAGGCATCCATAGCAGATTTGACTCTCACACTTTCCATGGATAAATTTGAGGCATGGACTCCCTATACCAAGGCTATTAGCCCAAATTTGTTAGATTTTAGAGATTTTTTAAAAGATTTTTTTGCTTAGTGTCCAACGTTAGCATTATAATTTAGGCTATATTCTTGACGGGTCCTGAGAATAACGTCTGGCAATTCTAGGTTCTACTACACATGAACAATGCTATCTGGCAGTGACCCAACCAATAGAAGATGAAATGGGACAAATAAATGTTTGACTAATCGTGGTTTTTGAACCAGGGACCTTCCAAGTGGGAGACTGACACTGTATCATTTGCGCAAGTTTTCCCCCCTCCCCTACAGACTCTTTAGAGCTCGACTAGCTATTTTTCTCCAAGCCCCTGTCTCTAAGCTTCATTAGAGGCTAAACTTGTACAAAAAGAATGCTTTGTGACAGCCCGTTTATGTAGAAGCATTGTTAACTCAGTGAGAGAGCGGGTGTTTTTATTTGGTTTAAATCTTTGAATCTCAGTATCTGGAAAGGATTCTTCTAAAAAATCTGTGGGAAGTACAATAGAAAAATGTTTAAGTCTTCACTCTTTTGTTGTTTTTTTTTCCTAGCATTATTTTTATGTTTTTTCTCTAAAGTGGTTTTTTTTTCTCTTCTTTTTTCGAAATTTCCTACACTTTGGTGACCTATTGGGTCCAATAAATTTTGAACTCCTGAGTTTTTCATGGTTTATTGGATTGTTGATAAAATGTACTCGTTAAATTGTTTTGTTTTTTTGTTTTTTTTTTTGGGGGGGGGGGGGTTGGGTTGAATAGGAAATGTACAATATGTTGACATTGTGATTACATGTACCTGTAAAATGAAATAAAAAATGTGTAAGAAAAATTGCAAAAAAAACAAAACAAAAACAAAGGAAAACATGTGTCCTGTTGTAAATTAAAAATGTTATAAGCAGACAAAAAGTCTTCTTCTTGTTATGTAAAGTAAATTTCCTTGTCTTTTACTTGTTTAAAATTATTTTGTTATTAAAAGCACGTCTTATAGTTTTCTCAAAATTTTAGCTTCGAACACAACATTGTAGTGAAGGAGATAACACCAAATGAAAGTACATGTAACTAAAATCACCTGTCCAGCTTTGCGAATCCCTTTTCCTCTTGTAATATGCAACACAATCACCGTTTTTTTTCTTTCTTTCTGTTTAAAAAAAAAGGGGAGGGGGGTATTTTTTTAATTATCCCTTTTATTGATTAGTTTTTGACTTAAAATGGTGTAAGTTGCCTCTTTGCATCGCAACTAAAAAATATTATTTTTTAATTGGTCTGCCAAAATGAGATAATGATACTATGCAACAAAAACTCAACAACAACAACAACAACAACAACAACAACAATAATAATAATAATAATAATAATAAT
>RQTK01000821.1:201277-235004 GCA_003991915.1 Elysia chlorotica
AAGAAGAAGAAGAAGAAGAAGAAGAAGAAGAAGAAGAAGAAGAAGAAGAAGAAGAAGAAGAAAAATAAGAATAAGAATAAGAATAAGAATAAGAATAATAAACAAGACATGCATCTTTGAGACTGTACCGTACTGACGCAGTCTACTTGATATTGTACAAAATTGAAAAAAACAGAACAAAACTAAAAATATACAAATATACATGTATAAAAACATTATTATGTTGCAGCACTACAAGGTTTTATACAAGCTTTAAAGGGGGATATTGTGACAAATTTAGGAAAGACAGAGACGAACAGTAAAAAGAAAAAAAAAAAAAAAGAAAATACTAAACAATATTGTGAAACAAAAAGGAAACGATAAAATTTGCGACGGCCTAGGTAACGACGTTTAGCACATGCGCTGTAGTACGAGCGTCCTGTTGTCAAGTATGGAGCCATACGAGGTAAATAAACCTTTTTGAGATATAGATCTACGTGAATGTTAGTTATAAATTTGTTTTGGGTTCCATTTTAACCTTGATTTTACTCCGGGAATTGAGATGAAATTGATATATTTCTGTATACGTGTCGTACTGATTGACTTAAACGTAGATCTAGGTTAGACCTAACCCAAAACTTTGTAAACTAGATAACGTCAAGTATGGAGCCATACGAGGTAAATAAACCGGTTACCAATAAACCTTTTGAGATATAAGACCCAATTCTTTTGCCTCCGGTACAGAAAATGGTCACCGTGTAAACAGAGGCGAGAACACACTGGTGAGGACTACCTAATTTCTGCCTCAACATTCGCTAGGACAGGCGAAAACAAAGTGCATGTGTGAATTGGTTAATAACAGCTAAATTATTGTGAGGCAATTTTCTTTCTTCTTTTTTTTCTCTAAAGTATGGGCGACAAGAAATATGTAGACAAAAGCTGTTTAACTTTATCATTTAGGCCTATGGCTAAAATCTCTTCACTGGTGTCTAATATATTATCTAGCCTAGTAGATCTATAGATATAAAGAAGTTAGAAAAATGGTGCTATAATTTTGTACGTCAGACCAAGAGAAGTTTTATTAGCCAATTGGAAAATACCTTTAGTCCGAGATCTAATATTACTGCATCATTATACATAGTACATATGGATCTACCCCATTAGGATCGCAAGTACAACAGCCATGTGGTTTAAAACTAGTCGTAAGCCATAATATTCCAATATCTTCAGACGATTTGTAAGCTTACCATGATGTTTTACCTTAATCTGTTGGGAGTTTTTGCCCCGGGATTTGAGATGAAATTGATATATTTCTGTATACGTGTGGTACTGATTGACTTAAACGTAGATCTAGATTAGGTAAAATTTAGACCTAACCCAAAACTTTGTAAACTAGATAACGTCTAGATTCCAGCAGATTTAGGTACAACATCATGGTAAGCTTTCAAATCGTCTTAAGATATTGGAATATTAAGGCTTACGATGAGTTTTAAACCACATGGCGTTGTACTTGCGATCCCAAGAGGTAGATCCAGATCTAGTAAAGTAGTATGTATAATGATGCAGTAATATTAGATCTCGGACTAAAGGTATTTTCCAATTGGCTAATAAAACTTCTCTTTGTCTGACGTACAAAATTATAGCACCATTTTTCTAACTTCTTTATATCTATAGATCTACTAGGCTAGATAATATATTAGACACCAGTGAAGAGATTTTAGCCATAGGCCTAAATGATAAAGTTAAACAGCTTTTGTCTACATATTTCTTGTCGCCCATACTTTAGGGAAAAAAAAGAAGAAAGAAAATTGCCTCTTTCTTCCTTTCCCACAATAATTTAGCTGTTATTAACCAATTCACACATGCACTTTGTTTTCGCCTGTCCTAGCGAATGTTGAGGCAGAAATTAGGTAGTCCTCACCAGTGTGTTCTCGCCTCTGTTTACACGGTGACCATTTTCTGTCCTGGAGGCAAAAGAATTGGGTCAATAATTACTAGTTTCAAGGAGTTATTTGATTTAAGGAAAAACATTTAGTGCTTTCGATCATAATATGATACCATATGATATCCTGCACCGCAGTTGTAGATCAAAAACAAAAGTTGTTTGAACAAGACTTCCGAATTTTCATTATTATTTTTTTTTTTAAACCTTAAAGTTTTCTATATAATTTATCAATCAAATTACCTTGCCTCCTAATTCCTATATTGAATATTGCGACCTTGTAAACATAGACTTGATTGTACTGGTTAGGAGGTCTGGAATCTATGTCTGGAACATCTTTTCTCTGAAATGGGGCCTTCTTGTTAACTACTTCTACTATTGCTGTCAATCCACTATAGCTTGGATCCTGACCACCACACAAAAGAAGAAAATCTCAAAATTATATCAGAGCTCATAATTTTTAATTTTTACAATAAAAAAATAGTAAAAACCTGTATGACTGCCTCTTTGTGCAATTAGATGCATCCCTTGAGCTGTCCGCATGTAGAAACCTTAACAGAAGACGAAGATGAAGAAATTTTTTCTGTGACAAATCGTTTCCGTGGACCACCTCTTCATAAAATTTATGGTGTATGTAAAGTTAAAGGCCTGTTTCTGTTAGTGTTTCTTTTTCTTTTTTGGTTCTTTAATTTAGGTGGACATTTTTGCATTCTTTCCATTTTATACCCTTTTTTGTTTTAATGATTTTCTATTTTCAGTTATATCAATTTGATTGAGATTTAAAAGAAAACATTAACAAGTATATCAATGACACAAAATATAAAAATTCAATGAGGATAGTTTGATTTTGCAACTTTACTTTTGAAGTTCAGATTTTTGAACAACAACAAAATATAAAAAAGTAAGGAAAAGTTGGAAATCAGGCTCTATTTTTAGACCATTATTAACAGCAATTCGATTATTAAAACTTATCTTTTGCATGACAAATAGATCGGTGACTGACTTTGTGAAATAAGTACTGACAATTAATTTACGAACATTTTTGTCCCCATACATTTAGAAACAAATATCTTCTCATTCGTGAGAATTTCAAGAGCAGCTCAAGAGTTCTTATCATTGAGTAAATGTACAGGACCTAATTTGAAGTATAATATCCTCACATTGTACCCTTCAAAGTATATTTAAAGTAGAACAAAGTTAATTGTGTTGACACTTTTATCTTTGATTCTTTGCCCTTTGCTTTCATGTATTGATCATGTCACCACTTAAGTCAAAACCTATTGAAGGGCATTTGAGTTTAAGTACAAAAATTAAAAATCTCATGAAAACAATCAGATAATGCTTATGTTGTAAATCATAGTAGAACTTTAATTTACATTTTAACCCATAATTACATCATTGAAAAATAAATGAAATTATTATATGTTTTTGCATGTCTTTTCATTCAGGTTAAAGTTAAACAGATTGACCATAGATACATTACATAATACAATCATGTCTTTTACAATTATTTTCATGAAGTTTGAAGTAGTCTTTATAAACAGCCATCTTGGGTAAAATTACATATGTCTTTTGTTATCCAACAATCACAAAAAAAAAATTGCATTTTTTAAATACAGCCAATAGGAATGTTTTTTAGTTAACTTTACAGAAGTCACTGCCTCCCACGTGATTATATTTTATTTCAAGCCTTCAAATCATGTTCAATTAAAAAAAAAATTTGTTTGAGGGGGGGGGGGGGCCTAAATGAACAATTTGAAAGTGAAACTTCCAAAGCTCACACTGATATGACAATCTTATCTTTTCCCATTAGATTGTGGAGTGCATTTCCAAGGGCTCGCCAGGCACAGTCTATGTTGTCCAGAGCAAAGAAGACAAGTCAAAATATGCCCTCAAAAAGGTGATTTCGCTCTGATGATTGAAAGTTTCCAACCTTTTTATCATAAGTCTAAAGTAATGACACTGTCCTATAAATTCACAGATTGTCAGCACAAACAAATTCATATAATTATATAAATGTGATGTTAAGTGTAAGTAAATTCTTTGTGAAATTTCTGTTTTACTCAACACATTTTATTTTAGAAAAATTGATCCATTTGGCATCATAGACAATACAGCTCTGTGCCTGTGACTGTATATTTGAGGAGTGAAATAATTTCATAAACAAAAATGTCCAAGCTGGAGGCCCAGAAAACAAGATCAATACTGACTTTACTAGCGGTGGACAGATCCTTGGTTATTTTTTTTTACATCCATGTAATGAGGGGAAAAAAAAAAAGAAGGTTTGTTTTTTCAAAGGTAATTTACCTCATGTGGTGTCTTGTGAATAGACCTCTAGCTTCCTGCGATCTGGGATTGCTAACAGTTATACTCATACTTTGTTAGTCTTTACTTTGTAATACATGTAATAATAATAATAACAACAACAATAATAATAGTACATATGATTTATAAATAGAGCATTGAAGCAAGGGTCTTTTTCATGTTTTGTAAAGATATTTAGCTATTTAGCTTATTATTCGTATTCCAACATACTATATATCAACTTACAAAGATGGCAAAAGTAACATGTGATCTCATTGTAAGATGGTGATCTACAATCACACCAAAGTATTTATCTCATTTTTATAAATAAAAGTTCCAACTGCCAAAAACGTGAAACCGATATTCAAATTGATATCACTGGAAAAATGGGTACACCTCAAACCTCGAGATTTCTTTTGTCTGCTAGGTTGAGTGCAATGACGAAAGTGATGCAATCAATGCATTCATGGAGGTGAGTTCAAATTATTTTGTCCTAATATACCTCAATAAAGGTAGATAGATGGTTAGATGGCTAGAAGTAATGAAAAGATTCAGAAATGGGCAACAGCTAATGGTAAAATGTGCTGCAAACATTTTTTTCTCTTTGTTTTTATAGTTTAGGGAAAATTATTTACTTTTGTAAAATCAACCCCTATTGTTATTTAGCTTTTTTTGTAATGGAAAATGAATTTTTTTGTCTACATAGTTATTTTTATTATTGGAAAAATACTTTGAGTCACTAACACTAACCATTCGATTACAAACTCAGTTGATGAGAATAGCTCTAACTTAAAGGTTGAAATTTAAGTTGTCTTTCTCTATCTAGATAACTCCTAAAATATGGTGATTTTTTCTTACAGGAAATGGAGTTAAAGAAGATGGATCATCCCTATGTGGTTGGCTACAAAGATTTTTTCATATCTTATGAGAAAGAGGTGAGACAACAGAAGAATCAGAAGTGATAAGACTTCAGTAATTTAAACAAAAAATGAAAATTGGACCCCCAAACTTTTTTGCTTATGTGATAGACCTAGATATTGTTCTTGTCTGTTGATGACATGTTCTGACAAAGCCCAAACTTAACAGGAAATATATTTTTCTAATTAACTTTGTATATAGTTTCACTAAAGGATACCGCATTTCATAAAACTGAATTGTAATGGACAGTTTTGAGATTTCATCTTGTTCCAAGCCTTAATAAAGTGAAAATATGTGTATTATAATTTTCTCACATCACATTCAAAGCTTCCTACTTTACCGTTAAACCGACTCTTCCCTCTCAGAGTTTTCATCTGCCTGTTAAGCTTTTTTATCCTGTGAGCTGAGAATGACAGAGCTCTACCTTCATGTAAAACAAAGAAGAATGATCATGTCACCTCTTCCACTTGAAAATAGACATTTACAAGCATATAATTACTTCCTCAGCAAATTAGTCAGAGAGTAAGTATTTTTCAACATCCACAGTGTTTCTGAGAGGGTAGAGTTAAGACTGAAGTTAATAATTTTATATTGCACAGTGACATCACATTTAATTTTCAATGAATTGCAAGTCTAATGTCTACACGTTTGAGTTTTCGTCTCATGCACCATCCCCTCTCGGACATTAATGTATACCTAACTTCTAATGTTGAGATTTCACTGGTATTCACATGCTGTGCTCTAGACAAAGATTTGGTATTATGCTCTGAACAATAAGATAATTTAAAGAGGTATCATAAGAAAGTCCATTGTCAAAATAGCAATCCATTGATTTAAAAAAATGAAACCTCACACATTTGTATCACTGAATCACATCCCAAAGGTTTTTGTTTTGTACAGTTCAGTTTAAATGCAGCATTACAATCCACTATCTGCTATGATTTCATGAAACACTGCCCGCAATTATTTTTAAAAATTGTAGAAAGTGTGACTATGTATGGAATTTTGAGAACGAATCGTTAACTACAATTATAGCAAAACCAACTAAACTTTTTGTGAGTCTATGAATTTATCAAATAGTATAAAATGATCTCTAAATTGTTTAGAAAAAGATATGAATCTTTATTAAGACGGAAATGTTTTTTTTTTAAATCAACCATACATCATTCAAATGATAAGTTACAGAAAGAGCAGCAATTACAGAAAAAAAACTAAACAACAGCAACATGTTATGGACATTGTACTGTGAGCACACACGTGTGTTTTGAACTAAAACTTTTAGTAACTTTTTAAGACCATCATTCAAAGAAGCTATCATTATTTAGCCGCCAATCTTTAGAGTTTTTGTTGCAGATTACTTCTCGACTTGTCCAATATTTCATAAGCAGCTTTGCTTATTATGTACTTATTAAGACCATCGAAAAGGTAACAGATAAAGTAATATCATAGTTTGTACTGTCTCAGTTTAACCTTTTCACATCGGCAAATTCGAGGCATATAGTTGTGAGACTACTATTTTAGGGATTTTTTTAGAATATATAAAAGATAAAGGCTTTGGTATTTGCTATTTGAAAACGAAGGTGTGCCGTTCTTGGCAAAGAGCATATCAATGTGAACAAAATTAGGTGTAGTTTAATGGGAAAAGATTAACTATTCCGTTAAAATTTTTTTTTTAATAATGTTTCTATGTGTGTCAGGCTTCCTCGGTGTTCATCAACATCATCAGCCAGTTCTTTGAAAAAGGAGACCTGAGGCAGACAATCCGAGGCTACCAGGAGAGGAAAGAACACATTCCAGAAAATGTATGTTTGGTTCTTGTTGTTGTTGTTGTTGTTGTTGTTGTTCTTCTTCTTCTTCTTCTTCTTCTTCTTCTTCTTCTTCTTCTTCTTCTTCTTCTTCTTCTTCTTCTTCTTCTTCTTCTTCTTCTTCTTCTTCTTCTTCTTCTTCTTCTTCTTCTTCTTCTTCTTCTCTTCTACTTTTTAATTTACTAGGGAATAAAGTTTTGATTCTGGTTAATGTTTTTGTTGTTGTTGCATTACCTCAGATGACTAAAAATCGTTATTTGATCAATGAACAGAAATCCTGGCAGAGTATATTTGTTAAAAACCGAATTGAACCTCAAGTGTATGAATGATAATGATACAAAATGAACAGATTTTCCCGTTTCAATATAACATCTTAACTTCTATAAAAAAAAGTTTTAGATAAACAACCCATCCATTAGGAGTAACATCCAAACAAAGACAGAGGCCTGTCTTCTTTGTTGTTGTATCAGCAATTATCAACCAATTGTTATAATCATTTTGATTTATTTGTTTTTAACATTAGGTTGTGAAAAAGATTCTTGGAGAGATATTGGAAGGCGTTGTCTACATCCATGAGAGGGGAATCATCCACAGGTGTGTCTTTTGTTGGTCTCTTAAGGTCTATTGCCAGCAACCAGGCTATATTGCAGACAGGTCCCAAGACTGATGTCTCACAAATGTATGTGTCACCCCACATATACAGAGCAGGCCTTTCAGGTCTACTGCCTCCCCTTGTCGAGTCAATTGTTTTGTTTAAGGAAGATAAGGGGAGACAGTATCTCAGTATTAAATGTAAGATATTTTGGGAGGAAGGGTGGGTAGGAAAAACAATTTTTTTCTATCAAAATATAACTAAAAAAATACAAAAAAATACAGAAACACATGTTTATTGAAGCTGATATATGTAAATTTTCGCTTTTCTCTTGTGCCTCATATGGAGCTGCAACATGATCATGCTGTTTCTTCCCTTTGACCGCTGAACAGAAATATCAAGCCGAGCAACATTTTCAAGACAGACGCGGGATCTTTCGTCCTGGGAGATCTGGGTGTCTCTACACTGATGGGGGACATGCGCACCAACACGAGACAAACTTTCAGTGAGTGAGGAGTAACACATTGGCAGACAGAGGGAGTCTTATGATATTACTAACAATAACGATAACAATAGGAGGAAGAAAATAATGATAATAATAATAACAACAACAACAGCAACAACAACAATAATAATATTAATAATGATAATAATAATAATAATAATTATAATTATAATAATAATTAGTTCACTTAATTAGTGCTTTTCTTAAAACAAGCTAACATTTTTATCAAAATCATGAACACTGGTGAGAGAATTATTTAAGCTCTCCACCGAAAGAGTAAAGTGAAACCAAAAATATGGTATAGTAGCCATCTATATTGTCTGCAATTGCATCATTATCATGTAATGCCATGGCGGTTAGTGTGGGTGACTAAATCCCTCTAAATCTCTTTGAGATCGCATTTCAGGTCTAACCTTTTGCCGCCACCAATCCATCTTCCCAGCCCGTCTTAGAACTTTTCTGTCTGTCTACCTCTTACTCTCTTTCCATTCATTTTCCCAGTTGTAAAAGACATGTTTGAAAATATGTCTGTGCATTACATGTCAAAATTTCTGTACATGACACATCATTCTGTTGCAGAGTTTGGATGAAGATTTGTTTTCTCTGTGTGCCTTAACTTTATTTTTGTGTAACTCTTTCTAGACTAATGTCTGACTATTTTACATGCTACCAAATAAATGTGTTGGATCGCGGGGTTGAATCCCAGACCTCCAGTCTCAGGGGTTTGAGTTGAAAATTTTTCCTTCCAATCAGGTTATATGAAATTTTTCTGATCATCTCAAATGATTTTAAACTGATGGTAATACCTTTTTTATTGCCTTATTTTGCCATCTTTCTTCCCTTTTTCAGTTTTAGGTTAAAAAGAATTTGTGTAATTTATGGAATATTAATTTTCCATGGAAAATAAAGTGTAACTCTCTCTACGTGTTCAATATCCACTGCCGCAGGTGGCATCGTGTACATGGCACCAGAGACGAGCTCCCAGCCGCACGACGAGAAGAGCGACCTGTACTCAGTGGGCGGAGTTCTCCTGAACCTTCTGACCACGCACCTCTACTCAGAGGACGAGTTCTACAAAATGTTACGCAAACTCAAGGAGGAGCCAGAGCTTCTTAACGAGATCCTCGAGGAAGTTTCAGAGGTTGGTTAGTTTCATGTGTTTTAAGGCGTTTCCCATGACCACTACAGGATTGACTTTGATACCCTAGAACTCCTTAACTCCTATTCGAATACTACGCCACACGAATTGTTTCGTATGGAAATAACCCATTCTCCTTCATCCATGCAAGGTTTTGTAGAGATGTAGTTCCACATTTTTTTTGCTACTGATGTTGGAAATTGAACTAGATCTAGAATTGACTTCTGAACTTTTTTAGAAGAATCACATAAAAATCGAAGGGCCTACTTTGAGATATTTTTTTTTTTGGTGTCTATTTTAACTAAATTAACATGACTTATTACGTGGCTCCAAATTTTTTAAAGTAGGGGCCTACCCCAAAAAGCTCAAAACTAATGTCTGACAATTTTACATGCTGCCACATAGAGAGGGAGAGCAGGGACACTTGGCCTTTTGAAGCATTTGGTCAGATTATACTGACCCCGACCCAACCAGTAGGGGACAAAACTAACAATAAACGTGTCCAATCGTGTGATCAAATCATAAATCTCAAGTCAGAGAGATTAAGACTTATAAATTTTCTTCACATTCTCACAAATTTAATATTGTTTAATACCGCCACATGATTTGAAGCAAATAGTTATAAATAGTTTTAATTGTGATAAAAATAAATGAGGCTCGTAAATGATTGACTTACTGTGGCTTTTTTTTTCTTTTTTTTTGTTTGGTTTAGGAGAATATTCAAATTTATGAAATAAATGTATATGAAAAACAAAGTGAACTGTTTTGATTCCACAAAACTGGCTCGTGTAAATCTCCAAAGCATAGCTTCACATTGTTGGAAACGTCTTTTTCAATTGGGTTCAAACTTTTGGAGGAATTACCTGAAAGACAATTTTTTTCTCCAGGCATATACGAAATCAATGACGGGCGTGGCACAAACTCTGCTGCGCTTCAAGCACGCGTCCAGACCCAACACCTTGTGAGTTTTCACGCTTAAAATCTCTCACTACAGCGCATACAAGAGGTGACATTTAAAAGGTTATATCTACGTTTTTTGCGCCTTTGACAACAACACAGTAAAGAAGTTGGACTTTTACGAGTTTATCATTGGAACATTGCTCGTTAATTTTATTTTATTTTATGATCTGGGTGCCAATCTCGACAGTTTTTATTTTGATAATTTTTTTTTTTGTCGCAATAGAACCTTTTCACTCTGTTATGTCTAATTTTACCACAATGCAGATAGGGCCTTTTTAATGTCACCTCATGTAAAGCTTATGAAATAATAATTTTTTACATTCTCTAAGTCTAACCATTGCACAACAAAGGATCTAAGGCCCTTTCCATGTCCATGTGTACTTTGTTGTATTTTTTTCCCCCAAAAAAGATCATATAAGTATTGATATTTTTTGTTATAGATTTAATATACATAATACAAGAATTCGTTTGTACCCACGTCAGTTAGAGTTGCCATCTGATGGAGGCACTTTTAGCAAATTGTGCACAGCTTGTTAAGTATGCGTTTGTTAATAGGCATGGCAGTGCTGTTTTGAAAGATGAGCGAAGTAATTAGATAAAAGTTAACGGGACTATAAGGAAATTAATGTGAGAAGAAAACTATTTCGCTTCAGACTAAACCTGCATTAACCAAAAAGTATAATTATTTTCTAACCAACTTAAGTGTGCAAAATACGTGTAAATACGCTTAATATAGGCAATGTAGTGCGGACATGGAGGTTAAACCAACCCACATTAACTTACCCCTCATTCGCCAGCCAACATGCATTAATTAAAAAGTATATTCTAACCAACTCAAGAGTGACAAAATCATTGAAAATACAATTTTCTGAAGTATGTTTGGCAGCTCTGTAGTTAGTGTTTTTTTTTTTTTTGATTTGCGGATGTGTTGACTCTCCTCCGTGTCCCTGAGCAGCCAACTGATCAAGTCCGGGTTCATCCAGGAGTGCATGGCGCAGGTGGACAGCAAGCAGCTGGACAAGCGGAGCCGCCAGAAGGAGACGGGGGCCACCAAGACTTGTGAGCACATACACATTACATTGTGGCTGGGGAAAACATTCAAATATTCAAATATCATTCCTCTTCTCCTTCTTCTAATAGGACTACATTAAGCAAAGCTGGTGTCAGGTTTTTTTCTTCTGGGAAATGTGTATGAAAGTAGATGTAGGGATTGTTAAGGGTTAATTTATTCTAGTTCTAAATATAACCTAAAATGTTGATACCAATATAAGCGTTCATAATGTGGTATATCATATCTTTTGGCTGAGACAGAAGCCTCAGTATCTTGTCTTCCTACCTCTGTGACAGCATGAAATTGTCAAATGTTTGTCTCGGGACCCATTAGCAATGAAGCCCATTTGCAGACAATGAATGTTTAGAAACCAACTCACTAAACCAAACTCATTCTGTAAATTGGAAGGTCCACCTGGGAAATTAGTGAAAGAGGTTCGTGGTAATGAGGACTCTAAGGTAGCATCAAACACCACAAAGTGGATCCTTCCTCTTTGCCTACAATGAACGATGAGAACCAACAAATCAAACCAAACTATCATCCATCTTGCATTACCATAATAAGATATAATTATAATATTATTGTTATTTAGCTGCTACCAAATGAAAACAGATTCAAAACAGAAACCCACCAACCAAATTAATAGCCGTTGTCTCTATCTATAAATAAGAAATAACCTATTAACAGCGACAAAAGTTAATTAGGAAAGCTACAAATCAAACCTAATAGGTCTATGATACAGCCAAGCTTCTAAAGTCAAAGTTAAGAAACAGTCTTTACATTTACCGTAACCAAATATAACTAAATCCAGCTTACCCGCCCTGAAATCCACAGACAGCCTTGTTGAGCACCGCGGCGACACTCAGAAGGTGCTGGAATACATCGCCGACACGATTGACCACGAGGCTTGTGTGGCAGACGGGCTCTCGGCCTTGGCAGACGTGATCCGAGACAATGAGTCGGCGCACATGTTCATAGACCAGAAGGCTCGGAACCTGCTCTCCCTTGCCATGTGGGACAACATCTTCAACAAGGACGTGCAGGTCGCCGGTTGCTACGTACTGAGCAACCTGGTCGTGTTTGGTGAGGGAGCTCCTGAAACTGTACATAGCTTGTGTGTCCCAGGCTCTGGCTTTGTTTAATTTCTTTTGGTTCTACTTATATTAAAAGTATTGTCTGGTTTAGCTCATTATGGCTGTAGACTCTTATAGACCTGGACATTTTAAAAATGTATGAAGCCATAGATAATCATTAGACTGCTTTATATTTTTAAAAAGCCAAGATGCATGCACAGTAAAAAGTACAATTATTAAGCAGTCAAAAGTGACAAAGCTAACAAATACTTATTATTACGACAAGTAAGAAGGAGCTAATGAAACTATGCTGTTAATTTATTTTTACATTGAGTGCCAGTACAAAGCTGCCAACCAGTATGTATAATACATATTTAGTACATATTTGACCTCTCGAGTAAATCCGTCCGTATCTGGTTTGCAAAATATGTCTTTGATGGTATCGAGCTAAAAATTAGGTGTTTCGTTGATCGCTTAGTACTTGCTGCCATTTTCGGCAATTACACCTGGCTAGCCAGCCGTTAACAGGGCCCATTCACGTTTTTAATGTATCATGAGTACCCCGTATGCTTTGTCGCACTGGGATCAGCCAAGTCTCTAATGAACTTGTAGATTTATCGTCACTAGCATCTCTTTTTGGTGAATAGTGTAAAACTATAGCTGCAATTAAGCTTCCGCTGCCGTTGATCTGTCCATCAGGGAAACCCCTGACTTTGTTTACCCATGCTAGTGAGAGAGTTTGTTTGATTGTGTCCAAAAATCCATTTTTTGGGGCGACTAGTTAGATTGTATTTTGACTTTAAATGATTTTCAAGCGCCAGTCCCCTCACTGTTCTTACTCGTGCAAGATCAGACAAACAAGTTCACATTTTGTAGAGCGAGGCACAATTGCTCCTTCTCTTTCACACAGACACAGACACACACTTACTTCTAACAGGCGGCGCATTATTGCATTTTACTAGAAAATGTTATACCTGCTGTACAAGGTCTTTGATTTTACTGTACTGGAAAGTGACTGCTTCCTCTTGTGTCTATTTTTGGTTGTGTTTTTTTTAATAAATTAAAGTTAAAAACAGTTAAAAAATAAAACAAAATGAAAAAAAAAAATGAATAAAAAATTCACCTTAACATCCACTCTTGTCGATTGTTGTATGTTAAATAGAAAGGAAAATTGATCACTTAAATAACAAGAAATAAAAAAAATGCTTACTCCATAGCTAATTTTAAGAATTCTCTGCACTCTATAAAATTTGTCCAAATGACCTTTATTTCCATATTAAAGTAACCCAGAATCGGCTTTCATAATTCTAAATATCACTAAAGCAACTGATTATTTGACAGCAATGTACATCCTTCGCATTGGTTTCTTTCCCCTCTTCCCCTCTCTCCCTTCCTCTCCCTCATCTCTCGATCCATCTA
Organism: Elysia chlorotica; assembly: GCA_003991915.1. Lineage (NCBI taxonomy): Eukaryota > Metazoa > Mollusca > Gastropoda > Plakobranchidae > Elysia > Elysia chlorotica. The sequence continues at coordinate 214,964 of RQTK01000821.1, forward strand.
TCTCTGCTCAGTATGCTTAGTTTAGATGTATCATAAAAAATAACCCTCAGGCCGGGTGGCATGCCCCAGATTTAGCTTTTGACTTAGGGCATACCCCTGAGGAAGCCTGATGACTGACGAAAAAAAAAAACCCTCATTCCTGGGATAATTTTTAAAAATTCTTTGCTTTCTTTAAACTTTGTCCAAACAACCTTAATTTCAACATTAAAGTAATCCAGAAAACGGCTTTCATTATTCTAGATAAATATTGCTATTGGGCCTGATTAATTGACATAGTACATCCTTCGCATTGGTTTCTTTCCCCTCTTCTCCTCTCTCCATCCCTCTCCCTCATCCCTGACGCATGGTCCGGTAAGCGATCAAAGGTGCCCGACAATGAACGGTGTCTATCAAACTCTGATGAATTAAAAGACTATTTAAATCCATCACTCCAGTTTTATCCAGCATATATTCTCAAACAGTCAATTAACTGAATTCAGTTTGATTTTCTGCTCAGCACGCCTTCACCTCTAATAGTTTGTCGCCCTCGACTCTCTATCTTTGCTATTGCTTATCGCGGCTTATGATCGTCATTGGGATCAGAGAACATAGATCTTATTTGATCTGCTATTCAAAACTGATGACTGCTGTTGTTAATATTATTCCAGCCTGCTGCTAATGTGTTGCAACTCTAGCCAAACTGATGCTACCTTTTATATTGTACTATTTTAATCACATTTGCTGGTTTAGAAAGCCTTAGAATGTATATTATTAAAACTTATTTTTATTAATGAATATTATTGTAATGTCCCATAGGGATCACTTTCGTACATTTACGATCTTTTCGGGAACACCTGGTTTGCGGTGTTCCCTGTTAAATTGCCGATTTAAGACTGATACAAAATGTAACTCTAAACAAACTTATCATTTAGACTGTAGCTTTATATTCTAAATCTAGTTGATACCCGATGGTATTGATCTAGATCTAATTGTGTGATATAAAGCGGGAAATAGATAGTTGATCGTAAGGGGCGAACTGGCTCAAGTTGCAGAGCCTCTGGTTCTCAATAGGTGTCTAGTTTGAAACCGACGATTGGACAAATTTAGTTTTCGGATTTCGTCCCCTTCTGGTTGGTTCAGTCAATTCTTCTTCTTCTACTTCTTCGTTCACTTGAAAATGACTACACAGAAAGTCCCGAATCTAGTAGGCCTATATAGTCCACAGTCTTTTGAAGTTCAACCAAGGTTCAGTCAATGACAATGGTGTTAGTTCTAATTGCTTTTGGCATGCTAGAAAGCTCAAATTTCCCTCATATCAATGCAAAATGTTAGAGGGTCTTTAGCCAACCGTATTTAGTTCACTCAAAGCTTGGATGTTGCTGACGTGGTGTTTTTGACTCTGTGAGACGAAAATCAACAGAAAAAACAAATAAACAGCCCTCATTTATGAAATAACACTAGTCCTTGGTGTAGTTTTTAAAGTTATGGTTAAGCTTGTGTTTAAGTCAATATTGATAGCTGAACCTAGTATGCTTGGCCATGGATTAGGTTTGAAAATATGGACAGGTCATCTTTTTGTAAAAGATCTTTTTTTAAAATTTTTTTTTTTTTACAGATATGAATGGTTTAGAAGTAGGCCTATGTTGTTTCTCTGAATTACTTACATGGTTCTTTGAAAAATGTGAAAAAAAATCACTTTGTTTTTTGGCATTCTTTCTCATTGAAGCCCAGCCAGACGACATCTTGTTCACACCTGATGTAATCACCATCATCCACAAAATTATGACGGTATGTATATGTTTCAATCTCTGTCCATCACATATTGATGTGATTTAATTTTCAGATATCTGTATTGTTATTCAAAGAAACAATTTTTGTAATTGAAGTCTTGGTCTTTGGATTTTAAGTCCTTGTGAAGTCAAAGTTCTTTCAAGTTTTAGAAATCTGTTCTTTACTTTTTTGTTTAATGAAAATAGTTCTCAAGGTTACCCAGATCTATAGGTTTATGATCTTTTTTCTCTTGAATCACAATAGGTCTATCCTTTATTTCAGAGCCATGAATATGAACCAGAAGTCCAACTCGCAGCCGTTAACTTGATCCTTGCCTTGTCAGCGGATGGTAACTTGGTTTTCCTTCACTCAATTTGTTTGCTTTTGTGACATGCAGAGGTTATAGACTTAATTTAACTTGTGTACACTGTGCAAGATTTAAATGAAAATGACTCATGTTTTGAAAATGAACTAGTTAGTAATAAGACTGTATTAAAAATTTTCAAAATATTGCTGTTTTCAGTTATTGTGTAATGGTCAAAAGCTATAATTACAAAACAATAAATTAGATAAATGAAAACAAGATTTGAGATGTAGTAATATGTTTATAATGCACAATAACACTTGTCTGCCATTGCTTGTTCTCAACCATAAATCAGTCTCTGAGTGTATTTTTCCCCTTATTCTTCTACAATTGCGATTTAAAGATCTCTACTCGTCTACTGGGTTAAGGACCTAATCAGATAATTACAATTTGATTCCATTTATAAAGATTTTATCAGGAGTGCAACAGAGACTCTCTCTCAAACCAAGCAATAAATTTTCTAGGAACAAGTAACCTCATAATTGATAGCATGGCTGCCAACCCTGCTTGAAAATGAGTGTTTGCCTTGCAGTTTCACAAACTTACCTGGCTAAAATGTACACTTTGACGGTTGGTTGGATGGACAGCTCTGTTATAGTTGTCACAATTAGTATAAAAACATTGTAAGTGATTTTTTAGTAATAGGTCATTTTATGATAATTATCACTGTCTTGCTAACAAATACTCCATCGGAGAAAAGTAAGTATGAAAATGCACCTGTTTTTTTTGTCAATCTTTGTTTGGATAGAGAGAGCTTCTCGTATCATCGTTCAACTCGGTGGGATTCAGGATATCCTCACAGCTATGAGGCATGCGCGCTACCACGCAACCTTGAACGCTGTGTGCTGCATGGCACTGTGGAGCCTCACGGTGGACAGTGAGTATTGCCTGCTCAAACTTCTATAGAGAACAGGTTGTTGTTGTTGTTGTTGAGTTGGTTTAACGTCCAACAGCAGCACTATATAGGCTATATTGTGGACGGGCCCCAAGACGGACGTCTGACAATTTTATGTGCTGCCACACACGAGACAGGGCATTGAGAACAGGATTGTAGATGTTAAAAATTAAATTTAAATATTATTAGCGTTTGTTCAATACGGGCGTAAAGAGAGCGCAGTCTCCAGTGCCTGGGGCTGAGGAGCAGGAGGTCCAAGGTGTAAGAAAATAGAATCGAACTGAAACACACCACACACACTGCTATCTAAAATTAAATAAGTTTTATTGTGATCACCTGCAGTAAAGAAAGTAATGAATGACTTCTCCTTTATTCCCCCCACAAAAAATTAATAATTGATTATTAAAAAGCAGAAAGAAACAAGATAATGAAATCAATCAACTTCTCAGCACAGTAGAAATACGTGTGTGCATATAGTTTTATGAACTTAACAAGAAATAATGAAAACAAAATATCGGCTATAACAGGGCAATCGGGTGAACAGTACTGCCAAATCCCATTTTTTCACACCCAGTCACCCGTGCCAGACCCAGACTGACTATGTTGCAGTCTTCAAAGCGCCGCATGGGTTAATACAACATTGGAAAGTTGTACAGTTACCTGAACTCCACTAGTCTTTTGATTGGATGAATCTTTGTTCCCAGGTGAAAACCTCAAAGTCGCTGGCAAAGAGAACGCAGTGAAAGATGTCTGCGTGGCGCTCAGCACCCACAAAGTTTCTCCCGATGTCTGCGAGGCGGCTGCTGCAGCCCTTGTGTCTCTCTTGCTGGATGGTGAGTTTAGCTTTGTAACATCGTTGTTTAAATCTGTTACACATTTAATTGCTTCAAGTGAATCTAGCACTTGTTTAGATGACTACATAAAACACAAATTTGTTCTGTTCTTTGTGAAGTTTACCTCAAGGTGTTTTCTATTTACTTCTTAATGTCAATTCCTTTTTTTTTCTTTTCATTTGTGCTAATGTTTTAATTTTTCCCACTTTGGTATATTGTATTCTAATGCAACTTATTCATAATCTGAACACGAGGGAAAAAACATGAATTTGAATACATATTATCATACTACATATTATTATCATTATTGGTTTATCAAACCACAAGAACGAACAAAAGAACGGAAAAAAATATTGAAAAATAAAAGCGTAGGAATCTGAGCATCCACAAAGTTCTGTGAATGTTTTGGTGAAGCTGCTAGGGCTGCCCCCATGTCTCTCTAGTTGAATGAAAATTTATAAATGTAAACACAGTATTAACTGATGAGGATTTTGATGTTTTTGTTAGAGTTCGAAGGGTTTCAGTAGATTTTGAATGCTGTTTTCTGATCTTTTTGTGATATTCTGATAAATATTTGTGAGGAGGAATCTCAATAAACATTTCGTCTGTTGTGATCAGAAACACAACAATATTTTGGTTCCCCCTCCTTAATTGTGAAGATTATGTCAAGATCCCCCCCACCACCCTACCCCCCTACATATGTTAAATGTTCATGGAGTAAAAATATAATGTACCGGTATCAATATATTTTTTTTCTTCAAATAAATGTAGGTATCCGATTTTAAATCATTCTTTTCAAGAGAATCACCCAACATCTGTTTCAACTAAGAACAAACTATAGAAACAATAAACCACCAATAAAAAACCCGAAAGAAAAAAAAACAAAAACAAAACAAAAATAACCAAAAATTAAATGTACTTGTATAGAGAATATGATTTGTCAACCTCTGAGGCTATGTTAGAACTGCAGAACAGACAGGAACAGGTTTAAATGTTATGATGGAAAGTACGACACTATCAGGTTCTATATTCTAAATGATCATTAAGTACTTGACCCTGTCAGGTGTTACACTAGTGGATGTTACAGTCAAACAATGCATGGTGTTTTTCCCAGATGGCTGCTACGAACCGTTCAACGAGCTGGACTGCACGGGCAACCTCGTGGCAGCCATCGCGCTCCACACCAAGAACGCCAAAGTTGTCAAGAATTGCTGCAAGGTCTTGGCAACTGTGGTGGAGGCCAACGGTATGTCTGCTTCTCGTGAAATATTTCTAGGCTACATGTTGGCAAGGAAGCATCTTGTATGGAAAGTGATTATTGAGGTGCAAAGCTTTATCCCTAGTTGCCTTTCTTTTTGTCAAGTGAGCTTTGTTAAAGAATAAAGATTCTATATAGAAAAAATTGTGTCTATGAATAACTCTTTCCTCATATATGTATTGTCTAGGTAAGCACAACTATTAACGATATTTTTAAAACTTAAAACCCATATTTTTTTTGTTTAGTTTGGTTTGGAGATATAGATGGTGGGGTTGGAGGACAGAGCTGTTCTGAGCGGCTGATTGTATACAATTTGTCATGTTTTTTTTAATAAGAATTCTAACTGGGCCTACAGATTTACAATATTGTATCTCCAATATGGATTTCATGTTAAAGAAATTTGTTGAAGACTCGTGAACTGACCATACAGATCGTAGATGTAGTTTCGGATCATGGACATCAAAATTTTGTTATTGGGTCCATTATGTGAGTCATTATTTTAAATATAGTAAGGCCTCCACCAACTGTGGAAATAAAAAGCTGTTTTCAACTTTTACAGTGGCCCCATTTGTAATAATGGATTGCTTACAGTTTAACAAATGGTAAAAGCTATGTGACACAAGAGCCTGACATGGTGCATAAAGTCATGGTTCATCTCAAACAAATTTCTCTGTATTGTCCTTACCTGTTCTATTTTTAGAATCATCACAAATAGATTATCAAAGAGAAGTAATAAGACGAGAAAAGATAAACTTTTATTCATCCACAAGGATAATTTTGGTTGGATATACCAGCACCAACAGGAAAATTGACATTGACATGAAAACATTAATGAAGCACAAACATCGATAACTTGCAGACCCTCTCTCCCTCTTCCTCCTCCTCTCTCTAAGATCTATCTTAGTGGGTGTGCTTCTTTCAACTGCTTTACTTGAGTGCCTGATTACAGAGTGACTGACTTTCACTGTACATAAGTGGTAGCTACCATTACAAAACCAGTACATGTATGTATTAAAAAATCAGTACGTACGATAATACCACACTATTATACTGTCTCTACTTCCTTAGAGGAATGCGCGTACCGTTTCCTGACGAGTGACAGCGCGGACGACGACAGACCGACGGGAATCCCCACAGTGATGGAGGCGTACCGGCTTCACAAGGACAACGCCATGGTTGTCGAGTCGATCGTCCGACTGCTGCTAGAGCTCTCCAACTACGGTAAGGCTGGAGCCAGGAGGCGTCGAAGTAGTCAGAGCAAGTTACAAATCATCCCTATTGACAAGTTAACTCTCTCTCTCTCTCTTTCTCTCTCTCTCTCTCTTCTCTCTCTCTCTCTCTCTCTCTCTCTCTCTCTCTTTGTCTTTCTCCACACTCTTCTCCCTATTGACAAGTTAAAGAAAAGAATGTTTTTATAAACTCGTAAAACTTATAATTTATGGTAGTAAAATCACAAAGCCAGGAAGACTTCATGTAAAATACTGTGTATTGTTTTGTGGTTCGGTAAGTAATGCTTGATATCTGTGCTATATCATCAAATTATATCTGTTTGCATGTTCCCGCCCTTCCCCACCCCCTCTCACTCTTTCTCTCTCTTTCGCTCTCTCCTCGCTATCTCTCTGTTCATCTGTATGTTTATCTCACTATTTTTCTCTATCTCTCTCTCCACTCTTTATCTATCTATCCCTTTCTCTCCCACTATTTCTCTGTCTATCTATCTATCTGTCTGTCTGTCTGTCTGTCTGTCTGTCTGTCTGTCTGTCTGTCTGTCTGTCTGTCTGTCTGTCTGTCTGTCTCTCTCTCTCTCTCTCTCTCTCTCTCTCTCTCTCTCTTTGTCTTTCTCCACACTCTTCTCTCTATATGTGATTCTCTTTCATCTTTCTCTTGCATCTTGATTTGGTATACAATTTTCAAAAATAAAAAGCTTATGAGCATCGTTCTAATATGATTTGATGGAGACTTACTCTATCACTTTCTCCGTCTGGTTCCTGGGGTGAAACAGAGGAAATTTGTCTGGATTTAAAGGCAGAGAAGGTGGTACCCGTTTTAAATGAAATCAGAAGAAGATTTCTTGAACAAGAGGTATTTCTTGCCAGTTTTATAACAACATGTATGGCGATTTTGCTTCCTTTGTATCCTAGATGTGCTTTGGGTGTGGTGGATATGTAAGGGTTCACAATGTTAATATTTTGCTAGAACTGCTTACTTTTTAATATTTGCAAAAATATCATCTAATCATGTACTAGCACTAGTCATTTTATTTTTGTTACTTTAGCAATTTTAATTAGGCTTTACATGAACAGTCTTACGGCAAAACGAGATAAACGCCAATTTAAATTTCTGGGAAACCACGACCCCTCCATTCCATTGTGTGTTTACAAAACACACATGAAAAGTTAACATGTCAAAACGCAAAACAACCTGTCAAAAACTACTGTAAAAAAAAACATTTTTTTTTTCAACAAAAAAATTCAAATTTCTCAAATGGTCAAAATGGATATATCTCATTTGTCATGAAACTGTTCAAATTTAGTTCTAATATTTCTATTCTATTCCTGTGATTTTTACAGAGACGAGAGAACTGGACAGAAGTATTTGAATTATTTTTAACCCTTCTTTAACTCTACCGTGACTTATGCTAGTACATGTATTATGCTTCTTTAACACTTTCAATTCTCCAGTCGATTTGTTATGCTTTGATCAAGTTTGACTATTAAACTTTATAAAATTCAGTTCACAAAATGAGGGGCAACAAAACCCTCAAGTGGTCAACAATATCAAAGACATCAGATCTGCTTTTTTAAATTTTTTTTTTTTATAAATAAGACAAAGAAAACAGAGCTGCTGAGTTTTGTTAAAAGTCTGGCCATTCAAAAACTTTTCTATCCACGCTGAAACTACAGAGGACATAAATGTGGAGATGCAAGCTGCTCTTATTGGTCCGCTCTTGTTGTCAGAGGTTCACAAGCGTTACAAGGAAAACAGGGTAAATATTATACCTTCTGTTTAAAAATAACATTACAAGGGTAAATATTATACCTTCTGTTTAAAACAGACATTAAAAATAAAACCGGGTAAATATCATACCTTTTGTTTAAAACAGGGTAAATATTATTCCTATTGTTCAATTGTTACAGGGAAAACAGGGTAAATATTAAAGTGCAATTTTTTGTTTCATAAGCATTACAAGAAAACCAGGGTAAATATTATAATTATAAAGCAGAATTAAACACAGGATCAATTATATGACTTGAAGATTTTATGAATAACAAGTTGTACTTTGATTTATCTCAAATTCTTGAGAAATGGATCTAGACTCTAGTCATGAAAGGTTAGGTTAGAGTTTTTTATTTTTATTGACCTTGTTGTAACAATTAGTTCGAGCATCCACTCAAAGCGATAAGTTTAGACAGAGTCCCTTTTGGCCAGGGGGTCTATCAACAAGAGGCCTTAGTATTACAGGGATCTATCAACAAGAGGCCTTAGTATTACATTTCGTCTATTTATTTTTGTTGTGACGGAGGGCTTGATTGACCTTTAGAGATAGAAGTTTACCAAGGATCAATTATTGTATCTCCAATACCAACGGAATAACTATGCTCTTGAATGATATTTAAGAGAACAGCATAGTTGACTAAGGGGCTTATATCTTACCGTATGTTATAATGCATATCTGCCTTATAAAATCACATCAAAACTGATTTTCATGATCATCAAGCCAATTTTTTAAACTTTTGATCATCTACCCCTTATACAGTCCATCACTACATTTTTTTTTATTTTACTATAAGTTTACTAACTGCTTTTTGGAAATTTTCAAATAATTTTTTTTACTCATAAAATAGTGTAAACTGTTTTTTTTTTCTTCAAATACATTATAGTCATTTTTACATTGTGCATTATATTACTTGCTCAAGTAATAGTTTGCCACGCTAATACCACTTACTGTAAGCATTTCTTCTATACAAGGCTTCATGCTAGAGTTTAAAAACATGGGTTTATCATTATGAAATTTCTGTCTTTTTAAGACTAAACAAAAGTATCATACTGTTCATTGATCTTTATAAAACAGCTTTTTACTTATTAGACATGACATCTTTTTTGTAGCTTCTTTTATGGCATCGTAAGTTTATAAACATAAAAAAAGAGACCAATGTATGCTTTTCTGAACATAATTGAAATGCTTTTTGGTATTAAAAACACATTATGTTAGGAAGAGTAAGATTATCTGAAATATTTTACGTAGGCCCAGAGCAATTTACTTTTAAATTTAGACAGATGAAATTTGTTACAAGTTGAAATTTTCAAGGCTTTTTATTTTCATTATGGAAGTAATAGTATAATCATTGGCTGTCAGGCTTATTGAAATCTGATAATTATAGGTATATGTAGTATAGTGTCTGGTCTAAATATGATGACTTTCATAGAGTTTATTGTTTGTTTGTTTTTTATGTATGAACTTTAATGTTGACAGGTAAGTATTAATCCCAATACCTTTGAGTCTGCTTAAGTAAGAATATTACTCTGGACTTTCAGAATAGTCAAGTTTGGAAAATATCAATTCAAGAAAAATGCAAAAACCCCAAGTTTATCTTACTATATATGTATATTATGATAAAAAGAAGGGTTTGACAAGTTTGCAAAACGATTTTAATTTTAGATCCCAAATCTCAACAAAGTGTGCACCAGAGCATGTTTGCTAGCAAAGCTTTATTACCAAATACGTGTACCTTTCATTTAGTGGTGAGATCAATGCTGAAGAGTATAGACTCTATACAGAAAAAACCCTGGCTCCTGAGTGATAGTTTCCATTATAATCTACCTCTGTGTGCACTAGTCAATCTAACCTGTGTCTCTCCCCCGGGTGACATGAACAGATAGAGAGGGCAGGTGGGTGGGACACACAGGTTTGATTGACTAGTGCACGCAGAGGTAGATCGACTATTATGGAAACTATCACTCCAGAGTCAGGGTTTACAGACTAGGAGTCATGGTATCCCCGCAGTCTCTGTCTGGCAGCACATAAAATTGTCAGACTCCAGTCTTTGGGCCCGTCCACAATATAGCCTATCACGTCCTAGGCCCTGGCTCTCCAGGTGGCGCTTCCGCTGCGGCAGTACCGCTTCGAGGGCGAGGTGCCGCAGACGTGCCAGGCGCTGCTCAGGTGCTGGCCCAGGACGGGCGGCAAGGGGAGCCCCTCGGGGGGAGGCGCGGGGGGCCGGCGTCGCACGCTGGCGGGGAAGGGCGTCAAAGACCTGCAGGCTCACAGCTCGTCCCGCACCAACCTGGAGCCCCTGTCTCTGTCTCCCAGCGGGAACTGGATCGGCGGAGAAGGCACCAGCACGTACGCGACCCCGTCAGGCTCGGGGTCTATGAAGAGTTTGGTTGCGGATCACAGGAGGCCGGAGGACGAGGCGGGCAACACGGACATCCAGGCGGCTGCCAGCGGTACCAGCTGTACTCAGGAGACCTACGACAGCGAGAACCCTGAGGACCGCGAGTCAGTTTGAAACAAAGTAGAAAATACTAAAGTACCGTAAAGCCTATCACATGGTCTATGACAAAGCGTTGGGGAAGTAGAAATTAGGGGCACATGTTTAAAAAACAATCTGCAAATGTGGGATACATGTGTGTGCATTATTGGAATGAAAGGGATGAATAAAATATGGATAAGGGAGGGATATAACAGGTAGCCCCCCCTCTCCCCCTTAAAAAACCCCCAACAAAAATCAACAAATTAAAAAAACAAACCAAAAAAATAATAAAACAAACAACCACAAAAGCAAACAAACCCCAGGATGCGTGTAATGAATATTGAGTGAATAATTTACATTTGCCGGATCCATTCTTTGCATTATGTCTGACCATTTTATTGCACTTTATATATGTATGTAAACATTATTAGCTGTTGAACTATTACATGTAGTACATGTGTGTACTTCGTTTGATTAGGAAACGGACCAATTATTATAGTAAGAAATATCAATTTTATCATATACATATAAAGAGAGAGAGAGAGAGAGAGAGAGAGAGAGAGAGAGAGAGAGAGAGAGAGAGAGAGAGAGAGAGAGAGAGAGAGAGAGAGAGAGAGAGAGAGAGAGAGAGAGAGAGAGGAGAGGAGAAGAGGGAGGAGGCGAGAGGGAGAGAGAGAGAGAGAGAGAGAGAGAGAGAGAGAGAGAGAGAGAGAGAGAGAGAGAGAGAGAGAGAGAGAGAGAGAGAGAGAGAGAGAGAGAGAGAGAGAGAGAGAGAAAGAGGGAGGGAGGGGGGGGGGAAGATACCTTTACAAAACTGGATGAAATGTTGCTATTAATTGACTTTTTTTTCCTGATTCTTAATTAGAAATTAACATACACTGTTTTGGAATCTTCGTCCAAGGCTCGCTATGGGATACCATAACAGCCCCTTGATTATTACATTGATATTTTTAAAAATTGTTTTGTATTATACTGAGTTTTCATGTTTTATGGCATTGAATATAAAGTGATTGTCATTATAACTGCCTATTTGTAAAATGCAACATTCTGCCTGTGCTAATGAAATTTGAGAACTTTCCTAAACAATGGTACATGTACTGTACCAATAAATCTGTCAAATTTCCAAAAAGAAAGGACGCTATACATTTTGTACACTTGTCAAAGTATATGAAAGTGTATAATAATTTTATGTGTCCCAATTTGAACAGTTGACAAATGTAAAAACAGGCAGATTATGCGTTTATATACATTTTAAATAATTCTTCGCTCTTTGCCTTGTGGAGATATCTTTACATTTGTTGGTTTTCTACACATTTTTTTAAATGAAGGCTGTAATAATAAGTAAAATTCTAATGAAAACTTCGCCAAAGTTTTGCACGTCTTCCAGAATATTTTTTTCAAATGTGTATATGTGAGGTGATACATGAAATAGCTAAATGAAAGTGTGGATCTGAACGAAAAATAGTTGATGTATTAGAACTCATTCTTTGGTTGGAGGATGCATAGCTAAAACACCCTATTACACGTTCAGATATTTGTCAAACTCTGACGTTGGCATGTCGCATGCATGCCCTATGCATTCGAACGATCTATCTGAGTGAGTAATAAGAAAATCAGGGCATTGGTCGTACGCATGCATAGGAACTATCTATGGCCAGGAGAAATCAAACATTGTCTGATATTTTCAGTCAGACAAGTCCGCGTGTAAAAACACACTCAGCCAGGGCATGCAAAAGCTTTCACTTTTCAAAAACTTCACATTTTAGGACTAGTAAATGTCAAGTTTGGAATTGGCGTCATTAAATAAGCAAGATTTATGGTGAGGACTTCTCAATGAACTGTATTTATGATGGAAATTTAATTTTTGTTAGTAACCTCTATCGGAGAAGTCTATGTGATCATTACTAAGTTGATGTAGCAAACTTAGCTACACCATGTCAGAGCGCGTGATAGCGGGGCGGTCGGACTCGTGCATAACGCAAATACTTGAAACAATATGAATTTAATTTTGCATACGTTTGTAGGCAGAGATGCTAAAGACCCCGTCTGAAACAGTGAAAGAGGTGACAGGACTTTGAGAGGATTTGACACAGCAGGATACTTGGATTTGGCTCGGTTCATTTTTGTAGAGACTGACTCAACCAGCAGGGAAAAGATAACCTCATCGGAGAATCGAACCGAGGTCCACTGGAGAGCTGCTGCTTCTCTCTACTCACTGAACGAGCAGCCTGGTAGCCTGTTGTTAGAGCGTTGGCCTCTGATGCAGGAGATCCACGATTCGAGCCCTGCTCTGCCAGACATGTTTTCCCTACTAGTGAAGTTGGTGTAAAATGTTATTAGTGTTAATATAACATGATGGACCAAGTCCCAGGCATCCTGTTTTTGGTCCCGCTGCGACAGACTAGGAGTCATGGTATCCCCGCAGTCTCTGTCTGGCAGCACATAAAATTGTCAGACTCCAGTCTTTGGGCCCGTCCACAATATAGCCTATATAGTGCTGATGTTGGACGTTAAACCAACTCAACAACAACTCTCACCTGCAGAACACTCGGTCCAGTCCGCCTTACCTCCCGGCACTTCTGGTCTCATAGGCGGTATTTGTTTGTTTTGTTTTTTAGCCTTCAGTCAGCTCTATATTGTAGCGGGCCTCAATAATAATGTCTGATATTAGTGATAATTTTACAAGCTGCTTTCTTGAATTTCACTGAAGATTATTCTATTCGAGGCCCATAAAATAGAAGTCATGAGACAGCTGATCGTACAACCCTTCAGTGCCCTTCTACAATACTTCGACGGAGGATAATGACACAGTTCAGACTGCAGGTGATAGGATAACCTCTAGGATTGACAGGCTAAATTTGGAGATGTCATATGATACAACTAATACTACTGCTGCTGCTGCTGCTATTACTACTGATGTTGCTGCTACTGCTACATTTACTACTATTATTACCACTACTACTACTGCTATTACCACTACATGTGTAACTACTACCGGTACTTCTACTACTACTGCTGCTACTACTACATTTACTACTTCTACTACTACTACTACTATTAATAGCAATACTACTACTACTTCTACATGTACTACTACTACTGCTGCTACCACCGCTACTACTACATCTCCCAGAAGGATTTGAAATGTGCTTGACTTCATGTGAATGTATGGCAAACATTTTTTCTTTCACCACTTAGCTCTATCCTTATCCACGCCGAAGGATATTCAGTTACAGGGAGCTAGATCAACCAGCTTGTAGTTGTACTGTACAGAAAGTGTTCAAACATTTTCAGCAAGGTGATTATTTTCACCAAATATTCGTCTTCATGAATTTCATACACATTTTCCACCCACACGGCCTTCTTTTTAGCCACAACATCAGCAACAACATTTACTTTAGCTTTTCATTTTTTGTGCGCAACAAGATAAGTAACTGGAAAAATTGATGGTAGAAGAAGTAGAGATAGACAAAGAATAACCCAGGTATCTAGATAGTCTAAACAGATGGACGACCAATACAGACAGAAGCAATTTAGACTAAAGTTGTCTGAGCAAAGAGTTGAGTGGCATGCCTTGCTCACCTATGTACAACTCTAGACCTGGTACTTGATGAATGTGTGAGGCAAGAGTAACAAGGTAGACAGACTGGGCTGAATGACAAAACTGTTAGACATCCACATAAAAATCTGAACCAGCGTTGGTGTGAATAGACGTTTATTGATAAACAAATAATAAATCAACAAGTGAATTGTTCATGTCTTACCAACATACATGGAAAACAATTTTTTATTCAAAGAAAAATGTAAATTCCAACACATTCATTTAATTATAGTCAAAATCTTTTTTTTTTTTTATCTTAGGCTAGATTTTACTATTTCTCTCAGGCTTCAACATCTTTTCTTAGGGTTGAAGAAGATGGTTAAACATCGCTTGGGTCACGGGGATTCAAGAAAGATCCAATATGGTAGTTCAAGTTGACTACTTTAAGTTCAAGTGTTAGTTATAAAACATTTCTACTACATATATTCGATCACGCCTGTGACTTATTTGATCCTTTAACACGAGATGTGGTGTTTCAACAGTTGCGATACTGGCTTTCTGGCATATATTCGCAGATCTAGTGATTAAAATGTAAGCATGTTAATCGTAAGAGTCGTTATAGGTCCATGGTGTATTGGGTTGCATAGATTTTACCGCAGCATAAATTTCACAAAGATGAACAGTGCCTGAAAAAAGCTAGACAGAGCAGGAAAACCCCCAGATTTTATTTCATCGCTTGACTGAACTGAACAAGAGCTAACGAACAGTTACGGTGATTTTATTAGAAAGAATCAGTACTAGACTAGCAATAGCTTAGGTGCTATAAAGAACCAGTACTAGACTAGCATTGTAGCAAAAGTCAAATTGTTTGTCGCTCCCCTGATCTGAGCTTGTTTGAACCGTAACTTGAAATTCTCTGAGCAACAAGCCGAGACCACGGCAGCGAGTTCACACATGATTTGGCAGGTGATACTGGGGAGTAATTCAGCGGTTGATATCCGGCCTAAACATTGCAGTCTTTTAGTGAATCTCAAAAAACAACAACAACAAACAAACTTGGCATTGCCCTGTTTCGTTTATTCTTTTCATTTTTTTTTTTTTCTCTTTCTCTCTTTACACGTGTATTTCCTTTGGAATAAATTTCCCAGTAATTTCTTCAATGCGGGTTCATTTTCCCAGTCTTTTTATTTATCCACCAGCAAATTTACTTCTTGGACTGCACTCTTCTTTCTCATTAAATCAAAAAATGTAGAAACAATCACAAAAAAAACACAAAAAAAAACGCAACAGACCAAAGGGAAGGCAAAACAAAACCATGAGGGGCTGCATAGAAATATGTGTGTGTGTGTGGTTTATGTTCATGCTTAAGTATATATAAAAAAAACAAACAAATTACCCGAAACAGTGGATTCCACTTAGGACAAACCCTGTTTAAGGTAAACTATGTCTTTATAAGTAAATCAACTACATGTATTTACTAGGCACTGATACTCTTTTCTTCATAAAACTTGGAATTAACTCAACAGAGTCACATGATTTTGTCAGCAATGTTTCTGAAATCATACCATTCTTGGTTTTTTTCTTCCCAAAATTCATACCTCTTAAACCAATTAAGATAAAATCAAATTTTTTTTGCAGATTTGAAAACTTCAGTTTTGTATCTTTCAAATAAAATGAAATGTTCATCTCTTACATGTAAGGGATGAGACTGCATTGACTTAAAACAAACTTAAGGTTGTCCCCAAGAGCTTTATCTTGAGTGGATTGTACTGTGTAAATACAATAGAAGCAACTTCAGCAGCTGTATACAATACACTTTCATGAACAATGCACTGTACATGTACATACAAAAAAACCTCAAATCTTGAACAGTCACTCACACACTCTCAGCTCACACATGATAAAGTTGAACCCGATGCACGCCAGTATACAAAACGTCTCCCTCAACATGCACTAGTGTAAGCCACACATTACCTAATATTTAGTGTAAAAATACATCTCAAACAATTTTGTCTGACCATTTCCTTTTCTTGAAGAACCCCGCTCCCCCCACCCCAAAATCAAATCAGAGAAATTGAGGAATAAGACCTTAAGTTAGAGCTGGTTTTACTGTTATCTTAACTGACGAATTGAGGAAAAAACTCTCAGTGACACATAACGTATGGCGCACTTCTGATTTTTCTTGACGGGACTACTAGCCTAGAATATTATACATCTTCCAATTTAACATGTTCCGCTTTATTTCCCCTTGATGCTTAGAAGGGCAATGTACGTCATGTTTTAACTGCATAAAAGAGGCACTGAAAGCAAAACAATGTAAAGTCCGAATTTAAATATGTGAAGAATGCACAAATCATAGCACTCTTCAATTTTTTTGTAATCTCCGCCATGGATATGGAAAACGACTCTGTCACAAAACTGATAAACCAGAGCTTAACTGAAGAAAAAGAAAAGGCTTTACTCCCTGAGATCCAATAAAAAAAAAGCATGAAAAACCCGTACAAACATTGTGGTTTTACAAATTCAAATACGTTTAAAATCTACTTTGCCGTTCTTACTTTCGATTTCTTTCTGTTCTATAAAAACCGTTATTGACTAACGAGATTGAAAATTTGTTAGAACTGACTGCATTTCAATACTGAAGTTTTCATTAGAAAAAATTTTTTTTTCTCTCCATGCCTTCCTTTATTATAATTTTTATTCTATAATTCAAAGCCTCCAGAAAAAAATGGGATAAAAAAAGCTTGAAATAACCTCAAACTGCTAACTGCTTTAATTTTCCACGTGTAGACCCAATTATGACCCAATAATACGTGCAGTGGAATACACTTAAAATGAAACCCGTTTTATTGTAAAATTGGGATAAAATAAATTTTCATCTGTCTCTAGGAGGTTTATCTTATCTTCCACTGCCTATGTGCTATTTTCAACCACACGCACTCATTGTATAAACAAAAAAATAGAGGGAAATGTTAGTCCATCTTGCAGTATTTGCAGTAGAGAATATTGTTGAATCTGACGGTCAAGTCACTCATGGAGACACAGCATACAATCAAAACAGGCCAGTGGTAGTTCAAGTTTCAGACATCAGCAAGTCAGATCACACTCGTTGCTACTCACATTCTCACTCACTTAAGGAGAAACGATATAATCATGTCTAAAAGTAAGCCAAATGGTGCCTTGGTTTACCTCCCCTGGTAAGTTACGCTACTCTCTCACTGTTGCCCACAGTCTAAGTCTCTTTCAGCTCTGGATATAACACATATGCATAAACAAAAGCCAGGTGATATTTCACGTTTCATTTACAACTAGAAAGTCAGATCTCTCTCATTTAATGCCACAATCACTTTCCAAAATAGAGATACGAAGCACATATAAAAGTGATTCCTTTTTTCATTATTACTTAGACCTCCCTCAAGATTCACCGATTATGCAGGTCTTACTGGCTGGCACACTGACAGAGACACGGCAAGCTAACTGGCTAACAGGTACTTCATTATGTCAGATGTTTGATATATTTTCATTTCATTGCTAATAGCCTCTCATGAAGTTTTCCTTTGGAGTGAGAGAGAGAGACTGAGTGAGCTAAGATCTCTTTCTCTCTCTCTCTCTCTTGTTGATCGTCTCCAACGCTCCTCATGGGGGGAGGAAATCTTTCAAACCCCCCCGCCCGCTCCTTCCTTGCCATTGACTATAATAACGCTAGCACACTAAACCAATCAAAATTCACATAAGGCCTTGTCTTCGAGCTGCCTCTCCACTAAAGTCATCCCGTGGTGTCTGAAATAAAATAAAGAGAAGAGAGATGAGAGAGTGTGTGAGTGATCTGATTTCTAACATCCAACATCAGTTAAAAAAGTTCTATGCATATAAACAGATAAATTTCTGACTTATGCTCTACCACTTGCGCCAGTTAGTTTCCCTCTCTCTCTATATACATATATACCGGGCTCTAGCTAAAAACTTATACTAGCAACCTGTGCCTGAAAACCCCAGAATGACTCGCAAATTAAAAGAGTAAAAAATGATAAGACGCCAGAATTCAAATGCTATCTGCCCTGCTCAAACTCACTCTAAAAAGGCATCGGAGGTCGCCTTGACCTTGGTCGGGTTGACACAGACGACGCAGCGGGTCAAGGCCGGGTCAAACAGCGACAGGAGGTATGTGTGACCCACCCGATCCAGGTCTTCGAGGGTCACCTTCGAAACGCGATCCAACATGTCCCTGTGGGGGAGGAAGGGATGAAAGGGGGAGATGGTCATAAAAACATGGTTTAATCCATATCAAGGTCATCGGATCAAAACTACCAGTGTTGCTATGTCGATCATGTGCTGTTTATTGACGCATTGATATGCTATTGTGCTAGAATTTCTTTGAACTGATCTACACATCATCCATTTTGAAATAATGCAAATCAAAATCAAAGCTTTTACCTTTTATAAATAAAAAAAAAATTCCCCAAAATAGTGCGCACACAAAAAATAGACCTGAAATCATGGGATATGAAAAGGTTACAAATACGAGTATGTTGTTGTTGTTGTGTAAGCGATTGACGGACCTGTTGTGCGAGTGCGGCACGCCTTGAAAGTAGGTCAGCAGCGACTCCTCGGCCGACTTGAGCACCGTCTTCTGCTCCTCCACCAGCTCGAAGATCAGACTTGACTGCGCGGCCTCGAGCTCTAGCTGCTCAAACTTCTGCTCCCCGCTCAGGTACTCCATCTGGTGGGCGGGGTACGGTCAGAGTTAAAGACTGGGACCCAGACACAAGTACATTTCAACCTTACTGGCATTTTGTGGGCCTTATGGACCTAGTCAACCTTTACAACTACCTTTTATTTGATCTAAATAGCAAAAACATAATGCTACTCCTAAATAAATAATTATTCTTTTCAGAAAGTCTCCTGGCATGACAGCACTTGTTACAGTAACTCTAACAAACATTCCAAGAATGGTGTTTAAAGCTTTTTATGAAACAGACCAAAAAATAATGTTTAAGAAAAAGGAGAACAAAACCTCCCCATAAGTTTTTGTTTCTATGTTACTGTTTTTTCTCTCTTTCCCAAGCACAAAGAACCATGAACAGGCGCTGGGGGACTGACCACGATCGCCTTGGCCTCCTTGTAGGGGTCCTGTATCACCGTCGCCTTGGACAGCAGGAGGAACAGGAGCCCGCTCTCTGGGTCCGTGTACATGCTGGACACAGGGAAAAACCATTACAATCGTTATTATTTTACAGGCAGCGTTTGTTGTTATCTACCGTCCAACGTCAGTATTATATACTAGGCTATATTTGTGAACAGGCTGCAGGATAGAGGGAAAGAGAAAAAGCGGGAAGAGAGAGGGAGAGAAGAAAGAGGGAGAGAGAGAGCGGAAAAGAGAGAAAGAGAGAGAGACTAAGAAAGAGGGAGAGAGAAGAGAGAGAGAGGAGAGAGAGGTGGAAGAGATAGGGAGAGAAGAGAGACAGAGGGAGGGAAGGGAAGAAAGAAAAAATAGAGAGAGAGAGAGAGGGGGATGAGAGAGGGACAGAAGAGTGAAGAGAGAGGGCGAAGGGAGAGAGAGAGAAGAGGGAAAAGAGAGCGAGACAGACAGACAGCCAAGTAGAGAGATAGAAGTTCAAATAGCCAACATTTGCACAAAACCTATGCCTGAACACAAAATAAATTTGGGAGGTCTAGGTTTTCGAAGTCTGATGCAGTTCGTCCGTGGTTTGAATCATACTTTAGCCAGCCTGTCTGTATCAATAAAATGTGATCACCCAAATCCCTGGAGTCTCATTAACATAATGTGCTCTTTCATAAGATGGAAGTGTTAAACTAGAAGATGGGAGATTTTTCGATGCTCACCTGTAGTGGTACAGAAGATGGGAGATTTTTCAATGCTCTAAGAGCACCCTCCCCCCCCCAAACAAAAACCCCAGTGTTCCCAT
>RQTK01000822.1:0-79819 GCA_003991915.1 Elysia chlorotica
GACAGATGGTAAAGGGGTATTCGTTATCTTTCCAGCCCTTTTCACAACCCTATCCAAATGATTTTTGTCAGTTAGTGTAACATTTCCACCCCAACAACCAAATGTAAGAATGCTTTGGAGTGTGGCATTGTAAAACATGTTGATAAGGTGATTTTCAACTTTCAAAGATTTTTTTTTCTTAAAAAATTTAAGTCTTTGTTTTCTTTTCTTGTAATTATTATTTTTATGTTTTTTTCTGTATATTTTTTTTTTTTTATTTTTTTTTATTTATTTTTTTTTTTTTGTTTTTTTTTCTTTTTTTTTTTTTTTTTTTATTATTATTTTTTTTTTTTGTCTCTTTTTTTTTTTTTTTTTTTTTATCTATTTTTCTTTTGTTTTATTTTTATTTTATTGTATATTTTTTTTTTTATTTCTTTTTGTAAATTATTATATTTGTTTTAATTATTAGCTTTCATCTTTTGATATTAGTTTTTCTTTAGTGGTATCGTCTGCAAATTTAATTAAAGGCACATTTTCACACATTGTTGTACTATCGTTTGTATAAATAGTATATTTAGGCTATACTGTGGAAGGGCCTCAAAACTGACGTCTGACAAGTTTATGTGCTGCCTCCAGGAGACAGCGGGGATACCATGACTCCTGCCTCTGCCAATCACATTAAACTGGCACCGACTCAACCAGTTGGGAGCGAAATCGCCATGGCTCGAACCACGCACCTTTTGCGTCGGAAGCCGGCGTTCTAACACAGGGCTACCGTAACCCCAGGGATACTCAGGACTTGATCGACCACATTATATTCACACCGACCCAACGAACGCGGAGGACCAGAGCGGGGATTGAACTGCACCCTTCAGCGTTGAAAACGCAAGCTCTACCCTTGGACCGTCGCCTAGAACGAATAGATCGGACAAGTGACAAACACACGGCAGTCGTGCAAACTTTCACCGTTACATTATTTAAAGTCTATATCTGATTAAATCCTGAGGCTGAGACAGGGTGGAGTGGATTAACGTATTTCATAAGATATGAAACAGAAAAGAAAAGAAAGAAATGTTTCTAGCGCACCATAGTATATTGGGCCTAGAAGTACTTTGGCGTTATTCAAATATAACACCGGAAATTGGCAATTTCCTCAGCACAGCGAAAGGTTAAATGAAGAAATCACGCATTAACACTTTAAGAGCTGAGTAAAACATACAGCGGTTGGTATTTTGATCTAGTCATGTTGGCAGGAACGATTGGCAGGAAGACTAATCGGTTTCCGACAGAACCTTTATCGTAAAAGGAACGGCGAACGCGTACCTTCATGTCACTGACTGGACCGCCATTTTGTTGTTGTTGTTGTCGCTATTACACTGGTTTAAATAATTATTAGCTGTAGTTAGTCATGTGGTGACAGTTTTGTTGGTCGAAAAAAAATTGTATTCTTTATTTTTATTTATTTATTTATTTGGGGGGGGGGGGGGCAGATAGATAGAGGTGAGAATTTTATCGAAGTCGAATCGCACAAAGCAAAGATGATCTCGATAAGGAATGAAACACTTAAGCAGAACAGTGAAAATTGCACCGACCATTAATGAATAGAAAAAAAAGCACTAAAATTGAGTAAATTAAAAAAAAATTAAACATAAACAAATTAAAAAGAGCCCATTACATTTTGACTTCACTTCTCAATTTTAAATGTGCGCCTTAGTGCAGCTATATCCAACACTTGACAACAATGACCCGCCTGAGATTCGACTTTACAGTGTTTTACTGTCTCTGCAAATCGGACCGGGGCCTGCCTGATAACCCGTCCCCGGTAGTAAAGCGGCTTGACTGACGCGATGACAGGCACACCAGCCTGCAGGAGTAAGCACTGCCAATATTTCTGATTGACCAGATCAGAGTTTGAGAGCTGTGTCAACACGGGCCAACGGGTCAGGCATTATTACTAGCTTTAAGCCGTCGTAACATTGTAGTGTAGCTGACTTTAAGCCTTGTAAGAAAAGTTACCGATCAAGCTAAGAGGAAAGGAGGAAAAAAATCCAGGTGCTGAGTGGTTGGGTTACTTAATGTCATGGAGTGCTTACCATAAAACGAAGTTCTGAAATTCGTTTTCTCAGACGTCCATTATACCTTTTGAAAATAGTTAAGTGAGAATTTTAAAATCAGTAGCCCAAGAACAAAAAAGGTATTATAAATCAATATTGACTGCTCTGATCTTTTCTTTATGTATGCTAAGGTAAAATCCCAAAATAATGACACTTAAGAAAATCGAGTATGCTGATTTAACAATGATAATATACCGCCCTTCTATTAATCTTGTGGTATAAGAACACTATAGGGAGAAAGTGATTCTTTCAATTCTTTTTCTGGATCGCAATCTCTTAAAACGATTATATACATATATATATATATATATATATATATATCGCTACGGCAGAAAGAATTTTATACTAACGCAACACTAAAATTTGTAAATAAAAATGAAAATAAAATATTAAAAACGACAACAACAATTACAACGAGAACAACAATAACAACAACACCAACAACAAAACAAACGGCCCTAAATTCACAATGCTTTTTGACAAAGTTCAGAAGAGAAACCCGTGCAATATATTTTCCTTTAAGATTATGAAACTAGGGGCCGAGCAATTTCACGCGATTGTTGATTTCATGTCTAAAAGGTTAAACAAGACATTGTAGTTACGGAAAAAGTAGTATCCACTCAAACTGTATCAACATTGATTTGTTTGCAATTGGTTCATGGACCTCAATTTCAGGCATCATTTTTCCTGACTGATAATTTTACAACACAAACCAATAGCGAAGGTTTGAAGCAATCTATCAGTATGTCCGAAACCAAGACACGCTATGGAAAGTGCGACAGTGAGCATAAGATTAAAAAAAAAAGAATAGTTTTTCCACATCTTTTTTCTTTTTTTTTTTAAATTTTATATTTTCACGGAAAGAAAAGTTTCTCACTTCTCTTTCCGTGAAAATATAAAGAAACACACCTCTAGAATTTCTAACAAAACAATGACCTCTTAAGAAGTGCGGTTAGCACGCATGCCTAATTGATTTTAAACTGCGTTTTCTTTTTATCTTTGTACTCCCTCTCTCTCTCTATCTCTCACTCAAACACATACACACACAAAACACTTCAAACGACAGTTCTTTCACACGACGCAAATCAACAATCCGGCTGAACTGTGATTATCACACCATTCCGCAAATATATGAAAAGGGTTGAAGAGTTTGTATTGCCTCATGAACCCTGGCATGATAATAAAAAAACATTCATGAAATGTGAACACAAGGAGCAAACATTAACACTCACTTTTCATACTCTCAATTGCGGTTATCGCTGTTAAGCGATTGAATGTCTTTTATGGCTAAAGAGGTGAATAGGTCAGAGTGAATGGGAATTTAATATCGCCTGGTTTCAAAAGAACCAATAATGAACTGAAAAGTTGGTAATGTGGCAGTGTAGGGATTCCAATGGGCGACAAACAGTCTACACTTTGATCATAATTCACTTGATTTCAATTAATATAAAATTTCTTGTGTTTGTTTTTTCAATATACCTAAGAAAATATCACATTATTAAAGGATATATTACGCATACTAAAAATGCTACAAGTGTTTCGATAGACTATTAGAAAAGAAAATGTCTCTGTTATCAAATAACTGCAAAGCTATGCTTAGCAAACGGCGGATAATATCAAATTCAGCATTTTCACATATCTGATTTTCATGACAATGAAAAAAAGAAAGTGCAGGTATGATAGAGGGAGAGAGAGAGAGAGAGAGAGAGAGAGAGAGAGAGAGAGAGAGAGAGAGATAGAGAGAGAGAGAGAGAGAGAGAGAGAGAGAGTTGTAGTGGTAGTTAAGTTGGTTTAACGACCAACGTCAGCACTATATAGGCTATATTGTGGACGGACCCCAAGACTGACGTCTGACAATTTTATCTGCTGCCACACACGAGACAGGGCGGGGATACCATGACTCCTGTCTCAGTAGGTCAAATTAAACTGACACCCACCCAACCAGCAGGAGGAATAATTGACAGGGCATGAACCATGGACTTCCTTCATCGAAAGCCGATGTTCTACCCTCGGGCTACTGCGTCCCCCCAGAGAAAGAAAGAGAGAGAGAGAGAGAGAGAGAGAGAGAGAGAGAGAGAGAGAGAGAGAGAGAGAGAGAGAGAGAGAGAGAGAGAGAGAGAGAGAGAGAGAGAGAGAGAGAGAGAGAAAGAGAGAAAGGAAAATATTCTTATGACATGTAATGGGATAAAAATTATTCTTTCCCTTTTATCATTAGCATGTATCTTAAGTTAATAACCCACCTCATAATTATTTTTGGAATACTAAAAACAGGCACTTTTCTAAAAGGTAAGAAAAGGTCGAGATTAAATCGAAAGGACATACATTCATAAACAGATACATAAAAAGAAAGCTATTTTATTTAATTGAAGACATATCTACAAAACAGCACTTAGAAAAAGTTACTCACTTTTTTTTCCTTTTCTTCTTCTTCTTCTTATCCACATCCTTCTTGTCATCAACCTCTGCAACAATACTGCCTGATTCCTCAGCAGCTTCTCCCTCAAACTCTCCATAATCCTCAGTAAAAGGTGTTGCTTGATTGAAAAAAAAAAGGTCTACATATAGATTTCTTGCTAAGATTTTACACAAATTCAATTATAAAAGTATAATGCTGAAGGAAAACGAAATAATAATTTTCTTACCGTGCAAGTTTTTTAGTGTAAAAAACTTCTTACACACACAAGTAAAAATGACAAAGAATGCAGACTTTAAGATGGAAATGATGAAACTTAGAAGTATATTACAATTTATTTATAAATTCTCCGTCTTTTAAACACATCCATATTTTATAAGCGTATGGAGACTTATTAAATTAAGTTATTGGTAAAAGTAACAACAACAAAAAATGGATAACTAGAAAAAAAATGAGTCTACTTACTGGAATCTGTTTGAGTATCATCAACCTCATCTTCATCCTCTGGATGAATTATTAGTGCTGACTGATCATCATCTTTCAAAGTAAGTTCTACAGCACTGTTCCCTACAGGGTTTTCTGGTTCAACCGACTCATCAACATCGCTCTCTTCTTCTGAACTGCTGCTGCTGCTGATATCGTCTTCCTCTTCCTCTTCCTTTCGTATAAGTGTTGCTTCATGTTTGTAGTTACTGACTTCCATGGTGGAGTCAGCTGGCTTGCCATTGATCATCACCATCGAATCCAATGACCAGAAGATGTTTTCACTTTACTGATATGAACTAACCTCCAGGTAAAGTTGGGGTACCTTTTTGTAAATTATGCAAAAATGACATTTAATTTTGTTTGTTTTATCACAATCTAGGCCTACCTTTAAAAAATTCTATCTTTAGAAAACATAAAGCTTTCTAAATTAACAGATGAGCAATATTTAATTACTTCTAAAAATATGTTTTATTTGTCTTTAGACCTGATCTGGTATTCACCAAGTAATCAAGATTAAAAGGACAATCACAAAAAATTTAACATTCCTTTGAATATTAATGGAAATAACCAACCACTGATTTCAAAAGAATAGGGTAATTTTACTATCCCTCTGTGAGAAACAATATTTAACATTGAGTTTATGTCTATGAGTTGAATGAAGGAAATCACGCTCATGGGTTGCTATGGGGCAGTTAATAGAAAATTTTTTATTTTATCATTCTACGACAGAAATTCTAAATGCTGTAAAAAAAAGTTTACAGGCTATTGTAATAAATAAAGAAGATGAAGTAGACCTAAAATGTTATATTCAAATTAAATTATGACCAATATCAATATTATAAGAAATTGCTGTCTTGTCTTCAATTGCAACCATCTTTTGAATAAAGAAATTTAACTATCTAGGTAGGCCTTTAGCATGATCATATATTTTTTGTTCACACTTCAGATAGACAAGTTAAAAATAAATAAATATAGAAAACCAATTCTTAAACTGAAATATCATAAGAAAGTAAACTGTCTGGGATCTAACAAAACTGAATCAGCGTAAATAAAAAAAAAAAGCAGCATGATCCCCTTACACATGACTCTTTTTAACTCTGAGAAAGATTATTTAACAATTTTTCGAAAACTCCGTGCGTATTAGATCTAGATCTAGATCTACAATTATTTCAAAATATTATATAAACAGAATTAGAATCTATGGTCTCACGTCTAAATCTAAACATTCTTTATTATGATCCTGAAGTAGAACAACGAGGTCCATTTTTCTGAATACCAGTAGCATGAAAAGAACGTTCCGCGATGCTATCATGGAAATATAGGGATAGATCTAGATCTAGGTCTAGTACGTAGGTAGTCATTATAGATTTCTAGATTAGATCTAGATTCTAGATCTAAAAGGCAACATCACAAGAGGTGGAAGAAGCTAGAAAGTAATTTTCAATTTCTTTTCCATAAACGCAATGGAAATCCATTTCAAGGGCAACTGACATTCAGCGAATTTTCACTCATAAATTGTAAATAGAAACACACCCATGGTAAAGCTGCAAGCGTATTGTCGCACATTCGTGTTTACATCAAGAATGAAAGCACCACGGCGTCCATATTGTTTAAAGATGGCGGTGCACACAGTGATATATTAATTCGCAATGGATCGACAAATCTTTATTTCTTTTTGATCACCTTTTGACTATTTGTTAGTGTTCATATTAACTTTTTAATCCTAAATGTTCCACCACAATGTTGGAAAAAACAGACGCTGCTTAGCAAACCATCATGAATTTTACGAACTATGTTTTTTGGTTGCTGGGTTATGCCGGAAGAAACCGAAACCAGTTCGGGCAACTTCGTAGAATTTAAGGTTTGTCACCAGGTTAATACTTACTAAGCTTGTTATAATTACAGTTATTCCCCTTGGTTTTCTGAGCTTTGTTTAAAGTGTAGTACAAGTAATAATGAAAAGAGATACATGTATATATACAGTGTACACAGAACTTAGCAACTGAGGGACACTAACACAACAAAAGGTTGAAAAGTACATATATAACGTTTCGCCTTTATTGGTTTCATCAGACTAATAAAACAAAAGTAGGATGCACATAGCGTAGGCATGCACAGCTATAGACACAGTACGTGCAGAAGGGACGTCTTGTACGCGAGTGTGTAGAGGGAGGGCTATATTGCGGAAAGCTGCAGGGCCAACGTAGATTGTTGTTATAATGCTCACATAAATTCTCTCCCTCTCCCTCTCTGTTGTAATGTTCACATAAACTCTTCCTCCCTCTTTCTCTCTCTCAATCCTCTCTCTCTCTTTCTCTATCTCCCCTCCCTTTCTCTCTCAGATATGTCTAGGCCAGGTCCATTACTACTGACATGGTTAAATATGTGCCTTAGATAAGGCCGAGGGTGTGAACAATGGCAAACATTATAATGCAGTGCAACCATACTCTCCAGTGTTGTCTCAATTTAATTGAAACAATTTACAGTACAACCCTTCTTGATTGCGCTGTCCTATTAGGACATTTGGACTTAGACATAATCTCTCTTTCTCTCTCGCTATTACCTCCCTCTCCTTTTCTCTCTCCCCCCCTCTCTCTCTCTCTCTCTCTCTCTCTCTCTCTCTCTCTCTCTCTCTCTCTCTCTCTTAAACTTGTACATTGTGTACATTTGTCTATCTCTCCTCGAGGTTATGTGGTGCATTCGCCAATCATGCTCCCTCTTTCTCTCTTACTCAAGACTTCCCGTTGGAGGTTAATTTAAAAAAAAAAGAAATACCACTTTTCATTCCTCATAATGATTGACATGGGTTACGATGTGTCGAATTTGGCGTAGTTGGTGCAGTTGAATGAAAACGTTAACACTATTTTTGCAGTATTGGGTGTGCTGGCTACTTCTACTTAACCTGAAGAGGCCATAGATATAGTTGCACCAAGCCAGGATTGAAGGCAAAACGCGGAGGCAAATAAAAAAAAATTCCAACACAACAACACTTAAAGTTTGATAAAAAACAGACGGCGGTTGGTCTGTTTGTACTGTATCCGTCTTGAAGCCAACTGGTCAATTACAGACGGATTGCGATCGCATGCGGTTTTGTCAAATATATCGGTGCCCTGACTCGCGAGTGTTTTCCGACAGACTCTTAAAATAATAAACAAGGGTTTTTTTATGCAGCGCATGTAGTAGAATCAAAATCTGCGAGTGGGGGCCGAGTATAATTAAGAGCGCTCACATTTCACACTGCTGGAACTCTGCGTTATCAGTATTCCGTCAGAGTTGGCATCATGTTATTTTCTTTTCAGTGCGCTGCAGCCTGGCGGGTGCGGTTTCCAAAGAGGGTAGACCGAGGGAAGAGGGAAGTACCGGATTCGATCCTCATTATGGCCGCTATGATCCCTACTGTTTTGGTCGGTGTCAGTCAACATACATAATGTGACTATTTTAATTTGTGACAAAACTCGTGGTGGTGCTTATCCCATTTTGTCCCTGTAGAGCAGCTGGTTAAAAAATTCCTTGTCTTATCGGGTCATGTGACCTGTCACTCTGTATGATCCCCCTGGGGAATATAAGAGACATTATTTTACCTAGCAAAGATCTAGTCTCCGGAAAAGAAGCACAGTGAAGACTTCGAGCTCCGGTGGCGCTATTGGCGAATTGCTCGGGGTTAAGGCCGAGAGGTTGAAATCTCAGCTGATGCCCTCGTCTCTGTATACGAATGTTCTAGAAACTTTGTGGTCGTAAAATCAATCAAAGATCACAGCGTGCGTACAAAGTTTATGAATTTATTTAAACGAAACTTAAAGATAAGATAAGACAAGATAAGATAATACTTTATTACTCTACGTGGGGGATTTGGCTTGGTTACAGAAAAGAATACAGTGTATTCAGTTTGCAAAACTCTCACGCATTCGCACAATAGATACCGAATAGCCTTCTTAAAGAAAACAAAATTGTTGAGTTGGCTAGAACTCGAAAAGAACAGGATCGCTTCCCCGTGCGGATGGCTCCAGCGCTTTCCTCACATTTTACTGAAAATGATATTAGTCAGTTATTCTCCTTCACTACACCCTGCTTGTCTATGTCTCTCTATCCACTCCCCCTCTATTTTTCTGTCTCTCATCCATCCTCTCTCGCGCGTTTCCTATCTAAACCTTAAAATGCGATGTTTATTAAAAAATTCGTTTTTATTATCAACATAATTTTATGTGCAGCAAAAAACTTCACTGAGTTGACACGCGTTGTTTAATTGCAAATAGACACACTAGGGATTTCACATACATGTAATTATTGGTTCATACGTTGAGGGGGTGAAATGTAGTGGATGAACACTGTAAAAATTGTACAAAGTTTTATGATCGCTTTTGTCGACTTAACTTAGTTCGAAAT
This sequence comes from Elysia chlorotica, assembly GCA_003991915.1. Taxonomy (NCBI): domain Eukaryota; kingdom Metazoa; phylum Mollusca; class Gastropoda; family Plakobranchidae; genus Elysia; species Elysia chlorotica. The sequence goes on from RQTK01000822.1 coordinate 9,376, forward strand.
ACACAGGTCTACTCTTTGGATAATGACTTCGCACCTGAAGGGTAATGTAAAGTATGAATCTGGATATTAGTGTGGCATTCGATTGTGGAATTGTTTTTGCCAAGAATTCCAGCTCTCACAAATGAAACATTTGGCTGGCAAATAGTGACCATTGGGAGTCATATGAACTATAAAATGCAAACAGTGGATTCGCCTTCATTTTTTTTTTGACAAGTGGACAGTGGAGGATGGCGAATCCACTATGTCGCAACTGACACTTTGGGTTCGCCTCCCTTTCCTCACCTTCTTTGTGTGTGGACAGATAAAAAAAGGATTGAAGGCAAAACGCGGAGGCAAATAAAAAAAATTCACACACAGCAACACTTAAATTTTGATAAAAACAGACGGCGGATGGTCTGTTTGTACTGTATCCGTCTTGAAGCCAACTGGTCAATTACAGACCGATTGCGATCGCATGCGGTTTTGTCAAATATATCGGTGCCCTGACTCGCGAGTGTTTTCCGACAGACTGTTAAAATAATAAAACAGGGTGACATTTTTTAAGCAGCGCATGTAGTAGAATCAAAATCTGCGAGTGGGGGCCGAGTATAATTAAAAGCGCTCACATTTCACACTGCTGGAACTCCGCGTTATCAGTATTCCGTCAGAGTTGGCATCACATTATTTTCTATAAGCCTAAGCGTACATAACTACCATATGACCTCTCAGCTATAAGCCGTTGTCAGTGCGCTGCAGCCTGGCGGGTGCGGTTTTCAAAGAGGGTAGACCGAGGGAAGAGGGAAGTACTGGATTCGATCCTCATTATGGCCGCTATGATCCCTACTGTTTGGGTCGGTGTCAGTCAACATACATCATGTGACTATTTGTGACAAAACTCATGGTGGTACTTATCCCATTTTGTCCCTGTAGAGCAGCTGGTTAAAAAATTCCTCGTCTTAACGGGTCATGTGACCTGTCACTCTGTTTGATCCCCCTGGGGAATATAAGAGACATTATTTTACCAGCAAAGATCTTGTCTCCGTAAAAGAAGCACAGTGAAGACTTCGAGCTCCGGTGGCGCTATTGGCTATTGCTCGGAGTCGAGGCCGAGAGGTTGATATCTCAGCTGATGCCCTCGTCTCTGTATACGAATGTTCTAGAAACTTTGTGAACGTAAAATCAACCAAAGATCACAGTGTGCGTACAAAGTTTATGAATTTAAACGAAACTTTAAGATAAGATAAGACAAGATAAGATATTACTTTATTACTCTACGTGGGGGATTTGGCTTGGTTACAGAAAAGACTACTGTGTATTCAGTTTGCAAAACTCTCACGATTCGTACAATAGATACCGAATAGCCTTCTTAAAGAAAAAACAAAATGACAAGAGTTGACTAGAACTCGAAAAGAACAGGATCGCTTCCCCGTGTGGATGGCTCCAGCGCTTTCCTCACATTAATTTTTACTAAATGATTTTTGTCGGTTATTCTCCTTCACTACCTCTTGCTTGTCTGTCTCTCTTTCTTCACTCCCCCTCTATTTTTCTGTCTCTCATCCACCCTCTCTCGCGCGTTTCCTATCTAAACCTTAAAATTTTTTTTATTATTAACATAATTTTATGGGCAGCAAAAAACTTCATCGAGTTGTTTAATTGCATATAGACACACTAGGGATTTCATATGGGGTGAATTGTAGTGGATGAACACTGTAAAAAAATTGTACAAAGTTTTATGATCGAATTTTTAAATTTGTCGACTTCACTTAGTTCGAAATACACAGGTCTACCCTTTGGATAAAGACTTCGCACCTGAAGGGTAATGTAAAGTATGATTGTGGCTATTAGTGTGGAATTCGATTGTGGAATTATTTTGCCAAGAATTCCATCTCTCACAAATGAAACATTTGGCTGGCAAATAGTGACCATTGGGAGTCATAAAAAAATTATGAACTATAAAATGCAAAAAGTGGATTCGCCTTCCTTTTTTTTTTTGACAAGTGGACAGTGGAGGATGGCGAATCCACTATGTCGCCACTGACACTTTCGGTTCGCCTCCTTTTCCTCACCTTCTTTGTGTGTGGACAGATCAAAAAGAGACGGAATGTGAATTCACTGGGTTTGCATGTTGTCTTTTTTTTTTTAATAGCCAGCTTTGATACTTTACCTACACTATTATTAAATGGGTGTCAATGTGTCTAATACAAGATGTATGCATAAAAATGGTGTTATTGTGTTTCTTTCGACCAATAAAAAAAATTAATAACTGAAATTGAACCTTTTTAATCATTATTAAAAGGTTGATTTGTTTGTGTTATACAACAGTTTAGTAAATACAAATCTCAAAAATATTTACATTTACTCAAAGAGTTGGGATGAAAAAGACCAAAAGATGGACAAACAGAATGAAAGTAAAAGTTAAGTCAATCATACAAACTAATATCCGATGAAGTTTAAAAAACAACTAAAAACAACAAATGAACTGGATACAAAACATGTTTATTTCCCTCGATTTACATCATATTATTTACAGAATTATACCTGTAGTCAGTTGAATCAACAATAAAAACAAAACATAATAGCCTAACCACTATTTTGCACAAAAGAAATATTACAGTCGTCTAGGTACATAATCATATAAAATCTAAAGGTGCCTGCAAGAAATAGAAACATTTCTTTTTCATATCTTACAACATTTTATTTATTTTTCATCAATTTGATAAGAAAAAGTACTATCATCTATAATGAGGGCTGAGATGTTATATTTTAGTATCTCATGCCTCGGGTGGAAATTAACTTATTCACTGATGTCTACCTTTGAAAAGAAATATTAGAACAAAAATAGGAGAGCTGAATAATAGGCAGTGCATCAATTGCTTTTACAGACAGGTTAATCATAATTAATCTAAGAAAGTTGTATTTTTTAAACAGAAAGCAGGTGAGTAATAGGCAGTGTAACAATGATTTTCACAAATTGTTTGCATTGATGGTTAATAGTTTATGTTATTTTAAAGATATTGGATTCACTGTAAAAAATTATTCATATGAGTATTTATCTTCAAAAAATGTATTCCAAGTTAAATTAACATTCAAATTATGGGCATCAAAATTAAGGGAAAAAAAGCATCTGATTCATATGAACAAAGTCGTACAAAACCTGTACTGACTTGAAAGCATAAAAAGTTAAGTTTGCGCTAAACAGTAGTGTGTTGGTTTCTATGTTCATGGTGAAAACGTGGAAAATATTGAGTTTATGGTTGCTTATTATATTAGATCAAATTTACCAACTGTTTATTTAGATAGATGACACAGTTCATTAATCTAATTAAAAAAAAATAGTGTGAATGAAAACAAACTTTATACAAATATCCTCTTCCTGAGAACAAGTATTGTATATCACTTCAATCACTTTAACAGCTAACTTGATGACTATTAGTTGACATTTTTCATGCAATACATTATTTTTCAATGTATAAATGACGTTTTTCATGCAGTACATTATTTTTCAACGTACAGCAACCATAAAAATTATGACCCAGATAACTAATATTCTATTATGTGTTGGTGCTACTACATCTGTACTGTTTCTTAGCACCCAGTATAGTTATGTTCACAGCTGCTGATGCTGGTGCTGATGTTGATGCAGAGAAACTGACCCGATGGTTGTCTCACTAAACCTCTCCGACTCGCCAGAAACAGACACGCGTTCATACCTGCGTCCCAGGTTAAAATTCGTAATCCTTGAAGTGCTGTTTGAAGTTACAGGCAGCACAGCGTTCGGATTGACATAGTCAGTTGAGCTGCCGTTATTGACAAAGTAGTTGCCGTTACTTGAATCTTGTAAAGACGGATAGTAATAATAGGCAGCGTCGAAGAACGTGTTGTTCACTGAAGCAACTATTTCGCCTCCATCGCAGGTGAAGCCAGGGAAGCGGGCTGGAAGGGGTGTGCTGAGGTGCGGGTGCGGTTGATACGGATACACGTCACTTCCGGACACGTGACCTGTAGAAAACATGCGATTGGCGGAAATGTCTCCCTCAGTGAACATATGCGGGAAGTTGATGCTGGATAAACGATGTGCCTGGTTTGATGCGCTTTCAAATACCGCATCTGTGTGAAAATTAAAGACTATGAAAAACATACGGTGACGAATGAAATAATATTTGTTCTCAAAATAAATCAAAATTTAAACGTTTCCGAATTCTCTATTGAAGATGTTTCCATCTACATCTCTTCAGAACTCTAACCAAATGTTTCACCAACTTTGATCTCTGTCACAACTCACCGGACACCATTTCCCCCAACTTGTACTCATCCTCTTTTACTGTATTTCTTTTTTCCTGTCTTATTTTCTAATCCCCAGTTTTCTTCTTCAGTTTTCCTAATTTTTGTTGTTGATTTTTACCTCAATCCTTCCGCGTTTCATCCATCTTAAAGTCGCATTGTAGAATCTCAACTAGTAATTTTATCATATATATCATATTTTTTCTAGTTCTCAACCCTGCCATATCTTCCTGTTACCAAAGTCATATGTGGTATCACAGATTTAACTCAGAAATCATCAACAATTGTCAAAAAAGTGTATTTTATGTATTTTTATATTACTCCCTTCATATTTGTCTGTTGCCTTGTTTTGAAAATTGTTATCGCAATACTTTACAAAATATTTAAAAAGTTCTGTAGTTTAATAAATAAAAAAAAACTAGTTCAAAGGCTAGATGAAAGCAAAAACAGATTTTCCAACCTGGTTTACTCGTTATGCCTACCTGACTTGCCTCTAGCAGTTTCGATGGACCCAGCTTGAAGATGCGTGGTTGGGGTTTGGTTGTCTTTCGTCTTGGTCAAAACCATGTGAGGTCTCTTTGGGTTGCTGCATAGAAGGTTGGCGTTCAAAGGTAACTCTAGAATTCGAAAAATGTGTAAAATTACCCTTAAAAAAATGAAGTACAAGTTCGTATACACAACGTATGATAACAAAAAAAAAACTATCTTAAAAGTGTTTAACAAAATATTAGAGTAAACAATATAAGTAATAAGGATGATACTAATACCTTATTAGTTATTGCCCTTAAGATGACAATTATGCTCTAACTATATCATTTTGACGTTTGATATCTTGAAGTGATGAAGAATCTGGTTGTTACAGAGGATTTTTCTTCCAAATAAAATGATTTTTTGCTCTGGTGTTCATAACTTTACTTTTTTAATTAGCCAATGTCCAATTGTTTTCCTGCAGTCTACAGATATAAAACATCTTCTGGTAGTTAAGCTGATTATACATTATGGAACTAGCGGAACATTCACTTCTGCTTTGTCTTCCTTATTTATTTTATGTCACTCTAGCATAAGCTTCAACTCACAAGTCCCAACTTTGATAGTAATTAAGAAAAAAGTGACTGGTCATTTTTTAATGCATTGTACAAGTAGTTTGTACTACAAAAACTTCTAAGACGCACTTGCCAGCTGCCAGCAGTCTTTACATATCTATATATAGTCAATGTAACATCACATTATCTTTTACAGTTTCTAAGTTAAGATTAAGGATATTGAGAAAGGTGCAATACAATTTTCTGGAAAAATAAATTCCACAAAATCCGTTCATAGAGTATAATGAGAGCTATAAAGATTATAGCAGTTGAAAACAAGTAAAAAGCATGAAGGAGCAAGATCAAAATCAATGATTCCCACTTACCACGTTTATGAAATGGCTTTGTGATGAAGTTGTCAGGTTTTATGTCAATCTCACTAGCATTCAAGGTATTAGCATTGCTGTCAGACCTTGCTTTCACAGCAAATATTGTATCAAACATCTTGGATTGTGTTTTATCCTGCACGACCCCGCCAGTGGAGCATGGGCCTTCCTTCTTGTTATTGTCTGGTAGTGATTTAGAAGCTTGTGATCTTGTCATCATGCGGGTTGTGATAATGCTTGAGCCAGCAATGCTGTTGTTGCCGTTGCTGTTCATATTTTTGTTGGTGTTATTAAGGTTGTTGCTTGTAATGATGGAAGCAGACGTGTGACCTTCGCTGCTAGAAACAAATTAATAAAAACAATCAAAGGTATCTCATGATATTGCAACTATTTAACATGACTATAAAAAAAATAGATACAGGTAAATTGTAACTTAAAATTTTAATAATTTGGGATATTTTAATAATGGGTATTTTTTAATGCCACTTTAAATGGTGTCAAACGCAATAGTCTTTAAATTCTATAATGCATTAGCAAATGTATGTTTCATTATTATGCCAGGACATGGTTGTTGAAATGAAACAGGTTTGCAAGGTTAAGATAGGCTTATCAATACTCTATGTGACAAAGTGTTGGCTCTATCACAGCTATAGAAAATCATTGACCCACCAAAATAACCTACCTTTTTGCACTGGCGTAAATAGATTTACTTAGTGACACAGGCTCCATCAGTTTGGTCTTTCCTTTAGTTGTCGAAACAGAATCACTATTTTTCATCCTGCCCTCCAGTAAAGGGACATCATGACTTAGCATATCAATTACCTAAAAAAATACCCAACATAAAAAAGAAATCAGTAGTACATCACGATTTGCGTCATCATAACATTTGCCAAAAAAGGAGAACATTTTAACGTGCACAATTTTAAGTGACATTTATTTCACGCAGTCGGTTTCATGACTATATTTAATTTAACATTCTAAGAGATTGTTCTCATACAAGTCTTGACCACCTTTTCGTATATGTTAGATCATATACAGAGCATGTGCCACAGTTATATCGTGGACAGTTTCAGTAATGGAGAAACACTTTTTCTTTCGATGTTAGTGTTATGAAAAAGCATTATTTACTTCTCCCTCTATACACGATCCTTTTCTCCCTTTAGGGTCAATAACAATATCCTCAGAAACAATGTAATGGACACCTTGTACTATACATCTATGGCAAACTGTAAATGTTGCGACGTTAATTCCACGTACATGTAGATGGTTCCTGTTGTAGATCAATTGTTGTATAATTATAATTAACGTCGACTCAGACACACTCTTATCAACATAAAAAATGTTACTATAAATCCTTTGTAGAAACGCAATAATTTTTAACTTTATCGATAAACGGACTGTCTGGGGGTTCAGAATACAACTCAAGAATGTCCATATCCAAATCAGTACTTGACGATTATCTAGATCTATAAATAATGGATCCCAATAACAGCAAAGAAAAAAAAAAAAAAAAAGACAGCGCCTACTGTAGCAAGATGTCACAACAGGATCAGATCAGAATTTTTCTACATAACTCACGGACGCACCTCATGGCGAGCAAGGTGTCCGCTAGTCAGATCAGAAGTTGATAACAGGAAAATCGGACGACAGGAGCACAACAGAGAGCGGGAAACAAGACATAGCAAGATAAAGAGAAAGGGCCTGTCCATTGTAGATTTTTACTGCACGTGTGACAGGCAGGCGAAGGTAATCTATTTTACACCCCTCCGACTGAGAGCCCCGTAAGCATACGGGCGCGCACTATTTTAAGGAAGTTCTAAAAGTTTGGATAGGTAAAAGCTTTGATATTTATTATTTTGAAACGGAAGGTGTGTAGATAAATACAAAAAGGTGCTAGCACAAGAGCGTATCAGCCCGTAAAATATGTGTACGAGCTGGTGGGAAAAGACGTAACTAAACTTCAAGTGGTTTCTAGTAGTTTATCCACGCGGGTAGCTGCTCCGGCCGATTGATGAACACTACGTAACTATGTAGTAGCCTACGCGTAAGCAATGTCACAACCATGTCATTTTGAAGAAGAAAAGAAAGAACTTAGTAAAAACTAAATCACCATGCTAAAGCTCAACATTGATTTAAAGCTGAACAGAACTAAATTGTTTTACAAAAATATACGAGTACAGTTTGTTCAATATCTAAGAATTAATAGAATCTTTTTTCTTCTTCTTGTAGAAACGCAATGGGAAATGCAAAAGAGTGTACAAATATACAGTGTATTTCCTGTATATTGCCAGAAGAGGTTCTAGTTGTCTTTCACCAAAGACCTAATTTATAAACATTTCAAATACGACGTAAATACTATTATAAAGTCATAATAGTTTTCGTTGCGAAGTTCAAACTAATAAGCGATTATCGTTTAAGTAGTGCTTATAGCCTACCCTGGTCTGAAACTCAGCAGGGAGAGAGACGTTGATGATCTGGAGGTAGTCCACAGTGAGCTCCAAGATAGAGGCCATGTCCGTCTTCCTGCCCCTCACATAGGGCAGCAGTTTCCTCAGCTGGTCGCAGCTGTCTTTGATCCGCACTCTATAGGTACAGAAAGTACAGAAACGCAAATTTCTACACTAGGAAACCGGCTTATGGATTTTAACTACCGTATACTATTGCACAACATACATCGTATGGTTAAAGATGTTGGGGAGTTGGTCAAGTTTTAAGATACATGTAATTTAGGGAAAGGGAAGTCGAATTGAAGACAATGTGAAACTCACTTTCTGAGGCTAAAGAAAGTAAAATCTCGTTATAGGCAACATGCTCATGTTGTCATGAAATCTAAAATGACGTCAGAAATGGAAGTTATCACTGCAACGAATTTAGAAACATATAATTTTTACCATCTTGAACACTAATTATAGTTGAAAATTTAAACACTGCTTACTGTCTAAAAACATTTTTCAGTATACCAAAATATTTTGTTTGTTAAAAAAAGGATTTGATGCTTATTTTATGCATGTGTGCATACAACTGTTGAATAAAACTTTGGAGGAAATGAAACCACAATTTGCCTTACTTCTAGATGTTCCCACATTAACACAGAAGAAGTAAAAGACTCCAAATTGTAGTGATTATCAGACTTGTCATAATTGTAATATTAGCCCCTTCCCTCAGTAAACACTTTCCAATATTGTTAAGATACTGACTAAAGTTCTTACACTGTTGACGATTTAGCTAACGATCTACGGCAGAAAAATAGAAATATATCAGTGGAGACCCTTTCTCGAAGAGTGATGAATGAAAATCAGGTGATTGCTAGATGTCTACGATGTCAGTACATCTCTACAGAGGTGATCCTGACAACTGAACAATGTGGTATCTTCAGCTTCTATCTAAATAATAGTGATAAATTAGACTATATGGATAAAGTTGACTTTGCCTAACAAGTAAATGCTGCTTTCGTTGAAGTCAAATATTATGGTTAATGGTTACATGTAGACCAATCGTCACCAACAAGCAATGTAAAGTCACTATAGGCTACAAAATAAAGTTCTTCTTAAAAGGTGTTACAGAGACCCGATTTCCACGAATGGAGCAACTTGGTTTTGGCGCTCATGTCGCACGCCAATTTAATAGACGTCTTGGATTTAAAGTTAAGTCAACATTATTGGCAATTACTGAGCTGTAAGTGTTCGGGAAAATGTATTTTAACTGGCCAGGAAAATATAGCATGGAGAAAATGTGCTTAACATTGTCACAACGCATTTCTCGATTTTAAGTGAGATGTTTTCGTTTATTATGGCGAATGGTTGTGCTGAACGAACATTTTGCAACACAGAATTGTTTCGGAATTGTTTCGCAGGTTTCATGTTTTCTGATTACTCGTGTATACTATTTAAAGTGAGCTAATGTATAACCGAACAGGACATGCAATGTAAGTTCAGGAAACGAAACAAAAAACAAAAACAAACAAAAAACACCGACGGAAAGTAAAAAGAATAAAAACAAAAAATTGTTAGCCAAAAAAATTTGAAATGAGAAAATGATGTCAACATAAGTGATAGCAATGCAGACCTCCTTTGTTTCTCTTTGTTTGCGTGTTCTACTTTACACCATGAAGGTGATGGCGGCGACCCAGCGCCTGGAGGACTGAAAAGTGATTTTGGCACATGTGGGTTATTTTTCTGTCTGACAACTCAATGTAGCAGTTTAAAAAAGGTTTGAACGCTTATTAACAGGATATTCTTTGTTTTCTTTTCTTCTATACGTTAAAGTATATCATTATGCATATACAGAGATCTTGTTAATATGCTATGGAAAAAAACAAATGTTCTAAATTTTAAAATTACCTATAGGCACATCGACAAAAGCTTTACCATAATAACATTAATTATAAAAAGATATGGGTGGGTGAAGACTAATAGAGAAAGGCTGTGCTGTCCGTTTGAGATAAAAAGAAACTAATATTTACCACCAGTCCTGTGATCCATTAAGGTAAGTCTCGAGTTTTACTCAGATACACAACACACAGACAGACCGAGACTAGCCTTTGCGTTCAGGGACACAATTTACACGCATTTTGAGTTGGTGCTTTGCTCAGGTTAACCCTCCAAGCACCGCGGGGCTTGTTATTTTCGATCCGGTATGATTTTAAGTCGGCGGAACAAATAGATTCATACCACTGTAATTTTAAGTCTAATGTCAAAGAAAAAGAATGGTTGACGCGCTAAAGAATTCCCGTTACCGATATCTCATACTTTTTTTTTTGCATTTTTGAGACTAACGTTCTGCAATGCACAAAGAAGCGTTAAAAGGGTTATGCGAAAACCCGTTCTAAATTCTCTATCTGCGGCTGTCCTAAGAGTCCGATTCACCAAAATACGAGGTACACCTATCTTGATAAGCTTAGAAGTGGACTCGTAATAAGTATTTGAGTGGATTGAACTATTACTAGTACTAGAGAGTGCTTTCTAGGCAGTCTCTCGTGCCATCTTGATCAAACTGCTATAAATGCAAAGTACATTAGACCATTTTACGATTATTCAGCCTGTGTTTTAGGAGGCATCGATGAAGCTGATGTTCTGGAAAAATCCATTACATTCAGATTATTTTCCGCTCGCCTCTGTTTACACGTCCAACTTTTTCAGTGAACTGAACATTTTTACATAAGGAAACTTGTACACGCACCTTTTACTGTATGTCGCCGTAGAAGTGGTCTGGTGGGTAAGGTGTGGCAGAGTTTTGATGGGGGGAAGGGCAAGGTCGGAAAAATCCATGCCGCTGTCAGATGGTGTTGATTGGCTAATTAGAGGAGAAACATGGTGGCAAAAGATAAAGATCACAAAGCATGGAAGGTAGTTTTTCATGATCACCTGATTTATAATTTGTTATAACCACACTAAACCGTTTAAGAGAAAACCAGAAAAAAGCAATATGTAGCGGGGGAAATGTGTTTGACCAAAGCGGGTTTATCTTCAATTTATTTCATATCAAACTAAGGGTTACAATGTATTGTATATCAAAGAAGTTGCAATCAACCAAAAAATAATAATAAAAAAGGTGTGGCAGGAAATACGAGATATCAAACTCATATCTAGGCTCCTAAAGAAATTCAGTCAATACAATTTACAATTAACCTGCTAATCTGTTTCACAATTTAAACAAAAATATGCACGATACTCTCCATGTAGCAGTGTTAAAAATGACCAATCGTTTTTCAGCACAGTAAAGGTAAAGGAGAAGAAGTATAAATTCAAGTCAACCTTAGGCAATTAACCTCCGTCCTCATGGATCCCTCTTGGTTAGAGAGAGAGAGAGAGAGAGAGAGAGAGAGAGAGAGAGAGAGAGAGAGAGAGAGAGAGAGAGAGAGAGAGAGAGAGAGAGAGAGAGAGAGAGAGAGAGAGAGAGAGAGAGAGAGAGAGAGAGAACAAACTTATCACATAATACATTGTTAGTATTAGCCAACATTTTTAAATGGAAAATGTCACTGATGAGGAGACGGACAAGAAAACTATAAAGCTATACTATCCTAAAAGCATAGATCTAGGCCTACTGTTGAAAACTCACCTTTTTGTGGATCGAAGACTAAGTGAAGATTCAGGAGTGTTCAGGTCGCGAGGCGTTTTGTCCGTATCTAAAAGTGCAAAGTGAAAACATAGGCAGGAAATTGACAATTTTAACTGGATCACTGCAAGGTCATTGTGCATCTAGAAGACTAATAGACTAGCGAAACAAAAATCACCCTACCACAAAATACCCTCGCCGATGTAGAAGAAAGAAAAGTCTTCTGAACTAGGCTTAGGCTTAGGCCTATGTCTAGACATGTCTGCACGAGATCGGCGGCTTCTTTGAGGTGTCGACTGTTTGAGGTTCAGCGTCAAATTCTCACCGAGTTACATGTACATATTAATAATAGAAATAGGCCTATCCAAGGAAGGTGTGGTTTGGTTCCGATTGTTGGTTTTTCTAGACGTCCATCGTACATCGTCAGCGAGGCTATAGGCCATCACAGACGGAGGTGAGGCGTAATAAGAGCGTAAAAGAATAATGAAATACGCGATGGGTTATGTTTGTACAAAATATTTATTAAAAATTGTTGAACACTGAAGAAAGAAGCAGAGCTTCATCATAAAGATCTTGAAATCAGTAAACAAGGAAAGAAGAACGAGACAGAGACGGACTGAGACACAGAGTGAGAGACAGATGCATTATGACATCAATACAGACGTGAAGATAAAGACACAGATAGAGAAACATTAAACTTAATTTTAATTCTCAAGTCGAGACTTAAGAGTGAAGCAACAACGAAAAATCCAACAACAATGATAGTGTGAATCATAATCATAAACCATATTAAAGTAACTAACCAGGTAGATGAGCAGAGAGCTGCTTGTTCTTGTAGAGAGCGGCGTACTTGTGGCGGATGGTCATCACAGGCAGGGGTTCCAGAAACACGTCGTCAAACAGTCGCAGCAGCAGCTCCACTGGTCAAGGAACAATAGAGATGGACAATGGTACAACAAGGACATAAATGAGGGTAAAAAAACACAACAAAATAAGAAACGAGAGAAAGATAAAGAAAACAAGAGAAAAGGGTTGGAAATGTGATAAATGAGAGTGCCGCTGTAATAAAAGAAAATCATTGGAAACAAAAACAAAAACATCACCAGAAATCAAAAGTGCAGTTGAAATTAAGGTTGCTTCTGCAGCAAAGCTAAATCGTTGTCGATTTCAAAGACTAACATCTGACAATTTGTACATGCTGCCACACAGAGACAAGTCAGGCACCTCGTGTCTCAGCCGATCACATTATACCGACACTGACCCAACCAGTAGGTAAAAAGGAGGGAAAGAATTGGAAAGCTGTTAAGTTTAACGTCCGACATCACCACTATATAGGCTATATGAAAGAATTGGAATGAACGGGAGAAGTTTAAAGAAAGGACAGACAAGTGTTAGGAATACAGATCTAAGAACACGAGAAATACAATTTTCAAGAAAATGAAAAAAATAATGAACTTATTTGTTCGGTTTTCATTCTTAAGAAGTATAGTGATGCTAGCCATATATGTGTGATACAATTCCAAACCTAATTTAACCATTATTTTTAGTGGAAAATATGGGTAAAAATGTAAATTATATATTCATTCCCGTTTCTCACCTAAGAGGGCCTTGTCCGCAACTGCTATGATTCGGGCGCCTTTGCTCTTTCCACTGGAACACCTATTACAAAAAAATACGTTAAATTAATTTCAATCACTAAGAGAATGAGAACAATCAATATTTGTAAAATGAAAATTCTCGATCGTCGAACTTAGCCAGAGACCATCCGATTGGGAGCTCAAAGCGCAACCACTTGTGCCAGCTCCCTTTCCCCTCTCCAAAAGCTCTACCCCTAATCTACCTCTTTCTACCTAATACCAATAGAAACAAAACCTAGAGAGAATTAGTTCTGCAACTAACCAATTCAGGTTGACTTAAATTTTGAGTTTAATGCTCAGCGTCTAGCGTCAGCGCTATGAAGGCTATATTGTGGACGAGTCCCAAGACTAACACCACAAGCTGAATCCCCCTTACCTGATCGAAGCAACAACAGCGAGCAGCTCCTCCTTGACAGGCACGGCGATGCGCACCCACACCAGGTCGAACGCCTCCCTGTTGCACATCAGCATGGATTCCTCCAGGCTTGCTGTCCTTACAGTTACACAGGTCGTGTGGAGAGCCTGGGCGAAGGTATTGGAGAATTGTATGCAAGGTAAAATATTGGTTCATCTCTTTTCTTAGTTCCCTTTAACTCATCTCTCTCTCTCGTATATCTGCTGTTTATGTGTGTCTGTGTGTATGTTTATGCATCTGCCTCTCTCTTTGACTCGTATGACTGCCTATGTCCTCCTGTATGTCTCTAAGTCACTCCTTCTCTCTCTCTCTCTCTCTCTCTCTCTCTCTTTCTTTCTCTCTCGCTCTTTCTCTGTCTCTTTTTGCATCGGACTCTCTCTCTCCATCGCTGGCTCTTTGCCTCTCTGCGTGTTTATGTGTCAGTCTATGTGTTTTGTCGGTCAGTTTGGGCCCGTCTGTCTTCTCTGTCTCGCACTGTCTGTCCTATCTTTCTCGTCTCGTCTCGTCTCCGTCTGTCTCTGTGTCTCTGTGTCTCTGTCTCTGCCTCTGTCTCTCTGTCTCTCTGTCTCTCTCTGTCTCTCTCTCTCTGTCTCTCTCTCTCTGTCTCTCTCTCTGTCTCTCTCTCTCTCTTTCTCTCTATGTCTGTATGTGTGTCTGTCTTTCTCTCTATGTGGGTGTCTTTCTGTCTCGCTATGCCTGTCTGTCTGTTTGTCTGTCTGTCTGTCTCTCTCTCTCTCTCTCTCTCTCTCTCTCTCTCTCTTTCTCTATGTCTGTATGTGTGTCTGTCTTTCTCTCTATGTGGGTGTCTTTCTGTCTCGCTACGCCTGTCTGTCTGTCTGTCTGAACTTAGTGTGACTGCCCATGTCCTCCTGTATGTCTCTAAGTTGTCTCCCTCCTTCTCTCTCTCTTTCCCTCTCTCTTTCTGTCTCTTTTTGCAGTGGACTCTCTACCTCCCTGGCTCTTGGCCTCTCTGCAAGTATATGTGTCAGTCTGTTTTTTGCGTCTATCTGTCTTTTCTGTCTCGCACTATCTGTCTTATCTTTCTCGTCTCGCCTCGTCTCCCTCTGTATCTGTGTCTCTGTCATCTGTATGTCTGCTTGTGTCCTCTCTCACTCTGTCTGTCTGTCTGTCTGTCTCTGTCTATCTGTCTCTGTCTATCTGTCTCTGCCTATCTGTCTCTGCCTATCTGTCTCTGCCTATCTGTCTTTGTCTATCTGTCTACCTGTCTCTGTCTATCTGTCATAAACCTAACTAAACGCGTTGAATCGTACGTATATGAATCTTACAGAGACATGTACAACAACAATAGACTTTATCACCTGAACTTACTCGCTTTTCACTTAAACTGATCCTGACTCACACACTGACCTCTTGTATGTCATGCTTCAGGTGTCCATCTTCCTTGTCCCCTGTGATGAGCAGACAGGCCAGGCCGTCCGATTGCTCACAACCTAACGACGGATTTGATCTGCTCACCGCCACAGGCGTAGTGCGTGGTGTTTTCAACTCGGCCATCTCTGAGGTGGGAGGCGTAGGGCTCGAAGCATCGTTTGAATCCATCGTCTAAAATAAAGCAACGTATTTGGCGCAACAATAGTGCAAAATGAATAGGGATTTTTTTTAAGACTTATGATTTTTTTCATGCGAAAACAGATGAGAACAACAAATGAAAAATGAAGATCTAAGGAAATTTAATGCAAATAGAACACTTCATCTCTCAATAAAAACAAGAAAACTAAATATTTCCGGTCACAATAGTCGCCATGAAATACACGGGACGAAGTTAATAGACAATTTTATGGCAGGTAAAATGTTTGTAAATCCTTTTTTTGAATTCCCTTTGACTCCTCTCCTTCCTTCCTCCCTCCCTCTCTCCTTCCTCCCCTCTCTCTCCCTACGAGACTATAATTATTGATGAGTGTCCCATGACAATTTCACGCGCTGTCACACAGAGACAGAGCGGTATCTGTACATGTACTTCTGTCTCACCCGACGCATTATGAGGCGGACACAAACAGTAAAGGACCTCCCGATAGAGGCCCACCGCTCTAACATTTGAGCCACCCGCCAACCCCCAGAAAAAAACCCAATACAAATAAACAAAACAAAAAAGCCAGAAAAAAAGACAACCCCAAAAACCCTCTCTATAGATAGGGTTATACAGAATAAGTCGCCAGAGCTCAAAGAAGTTTAGATCTGTAAGCAAATTTGGCGGGTAAATGCAACGTCTGCTGTTGGTTCATTCTTATTGTGTTCTATCCAATAATTGAAGTCCACGTCTTAAATTATAACAGAAGTACAGAGAAAAACACAAAAAGCTACAAATTGTTGCAACACGAACAACATGTTTTAACATTATTGCACAGCAAGTGCAGGCCGTGCTGAGGAGAAATAAGCGGTAGAGGAAATCACTATTAAATACAGCAAACACGAACACTGAACAGCTAAAACGTTGACAATGGTTTGAGTGTGTGTTTGTTGTGAACTGAGAATCTCACACATGTATAAGAAATGTACCAGAATGTAGTCTATGAGAGGTGGAGAGAGGGAGGAGGCAGGGAGGGAGGGAGAGAGGGGAGGAGGCAGGGAGGGAGGGAGAGAGGGAAGGAGGCAGGCAGGGAAGAAGGGAGGGAAGGAGGGAGATAAAGAGTTGGGTTGAGTTGGTTTAACGTCCAACATCAGCACTATATAGGCTATATTTAGGGGAGGGGGTGATAGACTTATTAAAGACTTGAAAAACTGTAGGCGTGAGTGAGCGAGTTTGCTTTCTTAACGGCCAACGTGAGTAACAAGGCTGTTATTGTGTGGTGATTCTGCGTGTCGCCACACAGACAGAACTATCAGTCAACATTCGAAAAAATAGTCTAAAACAATCTTGGGTCTCAGATCGGCATAATAGGATTGAACATAGAAACTAAAATGAATGTTTAAAGCAAAATTCACTGATGTGCCAAACTTTTTCTGCGGTGTGTTACAAATAAAAGCAAGACTGTAATGGAGTGAATAATGTAAAGCCTAGCTAGCCAGGGAGGTGGGAAAGGGGGGGGGTTGCATTATTTTGTAATAGAGGGTAAGGGAATAGTTGGTTATGGAATCTTAATAACGTTTGGGAACGAATTCCTTTATGCAAAGTAGCATAATTTATATGACTGTTTGCATTCAAGTATCAATCAAATAGGACTGAAAGATTTAAACTTAAATTTACAACAATTATTTCATAAAAAAATTATTAGGATCTACAAATAAAGAGCACGTCTTTAATGATTATAGGCGTTAAATTTTGCTTTTAAAAAGTTCTTGAAATCACACTAGCATTGAAAGATCATTTTTATCTCTATTTTAATAATCTATCATATCATGAGTAGTATGCACTTGTTTAACACCTTCCTCATTTGTATCAAGAGTTTAATACGAGATGGTCCAAACCTTGTTGCCTAATACTCAAATGAACATAATGAACTTATCAGTCCGATGAATCTTGATCTGAACTACTGAATTGTAAAAAACAAAACTCCGTTTAAGTGTCTGCCAATGTCTTTTAGTGCAGCTTGTCGTTCATCAGCATCTACAGAGCTATATCTAGCAGTTAGCGCTCGAACCTAATGATTACAAACATTAAAATTGTAAGACGAAAATATCACCTCTTGCGAGGGTTTGGATTTAATTTACGACAGTTTTGCCTTGGGCATCTCTTACGAATATCATGGTAAATTTCCCCCTTCGTTGGCGAAATTACAGGAAGTGAACATTCTTTAGATAGGCTTCTACAAACAAATTTGTTTGTTCCAAACGTATCTAGTCTTTTACCACTGCTACTAAAGAATTAGGGATATTTTAGCTGAAGAAAATATAGTGCCTCACCCATTCCGAGTCTGAAGCGTTTTTGTCATCGTCGTCAATATTTGCACACACACTGCTGCCCATCGCGTCCGTGATGAAGTTGACCATGTCATCGTGATCATCCAGACCGTCGTCGATGGAAACCTTACCACAGCCAGGCCAGCCACTGGGCGACCTATTGCCGCGGGCTCGCTCGCCCTCATAGTTATCCTCGGGGTGAGGGCAGGTATGGCTGCTGAAAAACGAACTGGACATGTCAAACAGCGAGGGCGGTAGTGGGGATGACAGAGTTGGAGCTGCAGATGAGCACTGAGAAGCAGTCGGTAGCGATGATGAAAGCGGAGATGTTAGTGGCTTATGATGGACGTATCCAGAATTGGTGGTGCTGCCGCTACATGGTGCACTTGAAGAAACCACGGCGACCAAAGGCGGTTGTGTGGGAGAGGACGATTCCTCACGGGACAATGCAGTTGTCGATGGCACCCGGTCCAGCGATCTTGCAAGGGCGGCCTCCAAAGTTTTCCGAGCTCCCCGAGTGAGGGGCCCCGAGGGAAGTTCTTCGCGGTTTGGAGACAGTTGGTCCACCGGGACTCCCGAGCCTGCACTTTCATCGGCATTCTTATAAGTGGTAAATTTTATACTTCCGAAAAAGATATCCGAATTGCTAGTAAGGGACTTACTATTCAAAGGTTCTGTTAGTATATTGTGGTGATAAACGTTGCCTTTTTCTTTCCCTCCAATGGAGATTGCTGCACGAGCAGTGTTAGCGAGTTCTTGCAGAGTGCTGAGTCCTCTATATTGGTCCAAATTTCCAATGATGATTGGCAGCTGATCCGGTTCTGGCTTTTGTTTGCTTTTGTCGACATTATCAGCATCTTTATCGCTAGTGGGGTTCTGTTCATTTGTGGAACTAGAACTAAATCTAGACTGTGATGGGCATGATCTTTCACCATCTCCCTGTTGAGGCTGTTGAGAAGTTTGGCTGTCATTGCTCTCTGACTTGACTAGTTTGTAGATCTCGGATTGAGCCCAAGCTTGATCGCTAAGGTCGAGCTCACGGGTTTCCATGTTTTCTCGGGGTAGAGCTCAACTCTCATATCTCGAAATGAACAGACATCGAGCAAGTGGCCAGAGAAATGAGAGATCCGTGAAGCGGGTGACACACCTTCACTACACACTGTGTAAGGCCACAAGGCTTCACTGTCATAGGCTCTGGCAATGTGGGGATATAGGTTTCGTTAATTTTTCTAAAAATCCATAGGCGTATCCCTTCGCCAAATTAAGGTGACGATTGGTTCAGGTTGAGAAAGGCTTCTCTCAGTTTAGATTGGTAAAAGCAAATACATGATTTACCCACATTGTTATGCAACACTTGTAGAATATTGCAAAGTAGGATAGTGAAATGTTATTAGTACAGGGAGAACGCATATCAAAATCTACTTCCTACATTATATCAAGGGTTACATTTTGGTCTAACATACATTCCTATTTACGTTGAGATTCGTTTTGATTTTTTGGTTCCTTGGAGTCTTTTATCTGCAAAAGGCTTTTAATGTTGGCAGGTACTTATGCTAACGTCGCACAGTAGGGTGCTGTAACGCACAGAAAAAGATAGTATACATTAAATGCACATCGATCCAACCAATAGGTAACAAAGCGTAACATTATAAATTCAGAACTAGACTATCAAGAATAAGAGTATAATAAGTTTTAAAAAGATAATTATGGTGATATCTTTTTTTTTTACAAATAAATCAACGTCATTATCTTTCCATCATGACAGAAAACTAGAAGAGGTTTGCATAGTACATTAAAAACGCTTAAATTTAAAGAAAAAAAATCATCAAGAATCATACGGTATTTGACAGATTTTATCTATCCCAAACTGGGACAAGTTCACCTACTTAATTGCATTTTAGATCTCTGTTATTACACATATTATTCAGTTTTTACGAAGAAAAAAAACCTGTCTATCTAAGTAAACTGTTCGCATATTTAATTTGCCCAATCGTCAAACCATTCGTTCTATTTTACTATTAAAAAAAATCTTTTTTTTTCACCAACAAAATTTTTTTCAATTTCTTGCCCCCCATTGTCCTATAAAAAGGATACGCCTTAAGTTCCTCTGAAATCTGGACCGTGTCCTGATTTATGCGATTGCTGACTACACAAAGGAAAACAACAACAAACCACTACAGCTGTCAAATAAGTGAGCTCTCTTCACTGATGGTATTACAACGGTTACAAGAGGACATTTCTCAATGTCGAACAAAATCTTTCCAATCTCTTTAAAGAAAATTGAATTTAAATGTTCCGATTTTGTTATTCTAAGCTTTTTCTTTAAAGGAAAGATTTTATGTAATATTTAGACTTGTCAAAAACAGAAATATAGGATTAGGAACAAAACTAAGAGTTCTCAAAAAATTATGTTTGGTCAAACCTTTTGTATGGTTGTGAAAATTAGACAATAACAAATAATGTTAGTAAAAGACTTGAAGCCGCAGAAATGTGGTTTTTAAGAAGAATACTAAGACTCTCACGGAAGGGTAAGATTATCAAAAGAAGTTGTGCTTTGTGAGGCTAGAGCAGATTAAAAAAAAAGCGAGGAGCAAAGATCTTTATGAATGGCATCCGGTGATCACTAGACCTGGTACTTGATATTGATGATTTAGGTTTGTGATTTGAAGAAAGATTATGTTGTTTTTATATCCTCTTTCTATATCCTGTACATAAATTTGTCACTCTTAAAATTCAAACATACGTAGTATACAGTTTATCTTTCCATGTACGAGTACTATAAAAAAGGGCATGCTCTGCGTCCAAATAAACCGAGCACCAAAATTAAAATAAAATATTGACTAAGCTGCTGTCAGCTGTTGATATAAAGAAGATACATTATTTATCAATAAATCGAATATAATCGTGGTTGTCAGATAAGTGCTTCTTTTGCTGTGACATCATCAAAGCGTCATCATAATAGTTGACATCATCATCATAATCATCATCATCATCAACATCCGTATCAACCAAACCCCAAAATTAAATTAAAACATTGGTTAAGCTGCTGTTAGCTTTTGATAAAAAAAAAACAACAACTTTGTCTTTGTACGTTTATGCATTTTTAATTGTTTTCCAGAAGCCAAAATGACGAGACACAAATCCATATCACTAATATTGCTTTTTATAACAATGCTGGGAAGTCAACTTTCAGTCAGCACAGGATCAAGTAAGTGTAGTGTCCTGTAACTTTTTGTTTTGTTTTGTGTAAAAGACCTAAGATAAAAAAGCAAAGCAACAAAAAATAAGGAAAAAAACAAATGGGAAAAAAATCCTGCTACAATTAACTTCTTTTTCTTGTTTCTGCGTTTTCACTACGCATATCAATCACCTAAAGGTACAAACTAAAGGTACTGCCTTTGCTACTGCTACTACTGCTGCTATTATTGCCACTACAACTACTGCTTCTACTGCTGCTACTAGTACTGCTGCTGTTGCTGCTGCTACTACTACTACTACTACAAACTACTACTACTACATTATCGTTATCATCATCATCATCATCATCATCATCATCATCATCATCATAATTCTAATAAAGTAGTTGCCCGTTTCGATCCCTACTTGTGATGCATAACTCCTCTAGTTTTTTTCCCTCTTGATTTTGATGTGATTGACAACGACATAAGTAATGGTGTACCAGCTCCGTCTGTGATGCAACTTAGTTTCTGATGATGAAAATTCAGAATTCAACAAGGAAGATAACAACCATAGTATAATGTACATTAACAATTAACGATAATATTAGTTATTTTTTATTCAATAAGGGTGCAACTTCGAGAAGGGCCTCAACTGCAGCAACCATATGCGTGTTTTAAAAAGTTATCCCATTTATGCCCCTTTGTGCGTTTTATCTTCCTGCATTGATCTTGTTCAAAAGGCATTTTATGGTTAAGATTCTAGGATTTTGCAGTTTGTCGTTGAGATTCCTTACTTTTCGTAAAACATTCCTGATAAATGCATTTTGTTTTCTTATTAGTGCTACTTTGCAGTTTCTAAATTTTCTTACCGGCTACTAAATTTTGTTTTGCTCTGTTTCCTTTTGCGGATCTTCTTTACTGTAATAATGACCGTATGAAAATTATATCTTACAACAGAGGTTTAACAAAAAAAAAAAAGATTATTTAATCTTTATACTTCGTATCTTGCGGTTTCCTTATCCAGCAATGCAAATTGTGATCAACTATGTTTACAATAACATGTCAAAATAGGGCATGCCAAAAAGTAGCCAACCCTTGATTGCAAAAATATATATATATAATGTGATATTCCTTTACTGAGTTTGTAGAAATACGCCAGTTATTTTTTGGTCAAGAAAATAGTCTTGAATAATTAGATTAGATAATGGACATTTTAAAGAATTTGTAGTTTTAAACTGCATTTTACTACTTAATGAACATGTAAAATAATGTACTTTAAAATTGATGCTATGTTGTCTTATCGTATTTATTGCTCTGGGTGCGTGAAATATGTACTTTATTTATCCTATGGATAACTTTCACAATAGTAACTTAGTTATGTTTGTATAAACATGTATTTTCAAAACATACTTAAACGCCATATTTCTTTGAATACAAATATGTACCTTAATTGTAATTTAAATAAAGAAAAAATACAGCCCAACGCAAAAATGTTCAATAAGTTCTATTTCGACAAGACGTGATAATACTTTAAAGGAAAGAAACCCAAACCAAAACAAAACCAAAACGACCTGTTCGTGTGTCTTTTTAAATAGTTGTTATGCTAGTACATTTATTAGTAAGCATTAAAAAGATGTAGTGTTTTTGTTTATACTTGATAACATTAAACTTAATAATTGTAGGTTTTTTTAGGCTTTAGGAAATGGAGTGAGTCGCTTCAGAACTAAATAGCTTGTCAGGTTTGCATTGATTGTAGACATTATTTATTTGTTTTAATTTCTTAAACTTAGGAATATTTTTTTCTGTCGGTGCCAATATAAACATGCCAAACTGATCATCTTTTTAGTATAAGTAAAATAAAGGTTTTTTTGTGATGAACTATTTTAAGCCACCATTGAATACTTAAAAATTAGGTCCCGAATTTCAGAACACATTTTTATATCCTATTTGGTACTTCGAAATATAAGAATAATAAAAAGTCCATCCATTTGGATCAAACGCAACCATTAACTTAAAAAGAAGACAATCCCAGTAAGTTTAGTACTAAATAAAACTAAGACAAATTTTATCTTATCTCGAAAAAGAGAAGTGAAGTAATAAGCAGTGTGCACAACAGTTTGAAATATTTTTTGCTAAATCCTAAGTCAGCACATTTCCCCCCTCAAATTTTAGCTGTATAACTTTTATAACTAATGATGCGAGCAATATTGGATTGAGATGATTAAAAAATCCGTCATTATTTTAACAGGCACTAATATAACCCAAAAACAATCTTTCAAACTCCCAAACTTATATTTTTAATCTTAATGAAACATTTAGGGAATAACTTGCGTATTTAAATTACATTAGAAACATTTTTTTCCGTAACGGTTATTGTGTAATTTTATGTAGGATTAAACTTCATTTATATTCAATCACCAACAAATTTTCACATAAGAGGCTTATAATTATTGTTTAAAAAGCAATATCTGAATACCATACAAACATTATTTGAAGAGCGTCTCCGTGAGCTTCCTATGTCGTTTGGATCCATTAGTAATGTACCTTGTTATAATTATTGATAGGCTAGTCTTTCAAAGATTTGATGATATCTTCAATGAGGGCATATAAACTAAATTTATATCAGTGGAGTCATTCAATAAAGTTGTTATTCTTTTATAGAAACGTGTTTTTTTGTGTGTAACAAAGTAGAATGAGTTAAAGCCAAACTGTCTTTTTGCAGCTTCTATGCCTTGAGATTGTTGTAATTATAGGTGAAGAAATGTCCAACGGCAGCGCTTTGATTCGTATTCCACACTTGGTACACACTAAATTCACACTAATAATCGCACAGCATTTGCGTTACATATACCTGTTCGAAAAAAAAGACACTCACCAAATTTTCGTTTGTTGGTTTATTTGAAAGCGAAAGAACATAATGCTTCCATGACATTGTGTATTGATTCTCATTTTAGGGCAGTTGTGCCAAATCCTATGAAAACTTATAATACATTAATACTGACAATTGTCTTATCAGGGTTGTCATTTTATTTTCACATTATTTAAAAATATATCAGAAAGCAGCAAATCGGAACTTTCAACTTCACTCTTTTGTGATTTTAGTGTATCATGGGATTATGTGCCATATTTATAAAGCTCAATTTTTATTGGACGTACATTGTTATGCCTTTACTATTTAAGAATAAAAAGCTCTTGTCAGGCTCAGATATTTCTATTTCATTCCTACTTACATGTACACAGATATTTTGAAACACTAATATTATGATTATAAAAAACAAAACAAAAACAAAAGCAACAGGCAACAGTGTCTTTTGGGCCGAATTCCCTTTTTTTTCGTTAGTGTGAAATGATGGTGGAATATTACTCCATCTGAAATTTCCCACAATACTGCATTTACAGGTTTCAATACCTGAAAAATATAATATATTGTGTCAAAACATAATGGATTTTATATCATAAGAATAAGACATGCAAAAACCGTTCCCCACCCAATAAACTATGAAATATTTCAATCTTAAGTTCCCTGAAATCATGATTTGATTACTATGTCATGACTGGTTAATAAAATCACACTTATAAAAATGAATCTTATTTTAAATCTGTTCTTCACAATTTTTGTATAATTCTAGAGTATTGCCAGTTATAGAATAATAAGCCTGCTTCGATGCATGCCTCATAAGCAATTATTGCTATGTATTTTTTCCATTGGTTCAGTGCATTGTTAGATCCAAACAGTCCATTCTTTTAATGTTCAATCGTAATAGTGATCTCTATGGGCTAACGTTGGTCTACCTTGCTCTTGAGATAAAATAAAAAAATATATAAAATAAAATACATACACAGAACTTTAATGCCCGAATTTGTTTCAGTAAAGAAGAACGCTGAGTGAGTTTGGTTGTATTAGTTGTTTATTTTTTTTCCTGCAGTCCCATAACCACTTTTACTCTTTGTATTTGAACATTTTATACGATACACACATGTACCATTTCATATGAAAAAACAAACAAAAAACAACGTTTACTGTCACTATAATTAAAAGAAATGTCACCATAGCTTTTTATTTATAATTCGCTGCCTTTACATGTAGGATTTGGTAAAGAGTTGTTGAGTTGGTTTAACGTCCAGCATCAGCACAATATAGGCTATTCTGTGGACCGATCCCAAGTTGACATCTGACAATTTCATGTGCTCCCACGCACGAGACAGGGCAGGGATATCATAACTCCTGTCTCAGCCGATCACATTTAACTGACACTGACCTAACCAGTAGGGAGCGAAATTGCCAGGGCTCGAACCTGGACCTTTTGCGTATGTTCAAACCCCAGGGCCACCGCACCCCAAAGAGAATAACAATCTCAATTGTTAAAACAAGTACGACTGAAATATATTGGAATGGTTAAGTGACGCCGCCCAGTTTCCCGATGACATTCCTGTAGGAACGGTGGCAACAGTCAAAACTAGAAAACGTTTATGTTACTTGCAAAAACTCCTCCTCTTGACCACTTAGATGTTTAAATAACTTGGCATATTTTCTATAGATTAGCAGTAAATTGTGTATCATTCTTTTCTTTCTATCTCCTAATACAATAATAAAACTAAAGTGTCCCCTTGTAATAGGGTGTGGAATTAAATGAACAAGCAAAAAAAACAAAAACAAAATACAAACAAAATAAACCAAAACAACAAACATAAACAAACAACAAAAATAAACAACAAACAAACAAACAAAGCAAACAAAATACCTAGAACAAGCTAAGTTTTATAGGACCTTTCTTTTTATTTGCGTATTTTTAAACACTGCACTTTACAATAATACCAAGTGAACTTAAATGAATTCAATCTTTACCCAGATACATGTAGCCTCTACTCGTCCGCTTGGCGTCTATAACAATTATATTAAATTCATCCCGTTGCAATAAATGTCCTTGAAAAAAATTGTATCCATCGATTGTTTGCGTATAATGTTTCAATATTATTTTGTTATTCTTGATTTAATAGGCTCAAATTAATGCAACATGTTTACAGTTCCTCCACGTCATTATTAACATTGTCCCGGTTCGTTTCCATTCACCACGAGTCTTTTCTATCTTTGTAATCGCTACTCAAACTTTAATCCTATTACATCCATGGTCTTTGACAAGGATTAAAAAAAAAAAAAACAGAAAAAAACGCACGGTCACAAAGACCCACGCAACTTCTTGAAAGATTATCCCATGTTACCTGCGCTGTTCGTCCGTAGATTCTTCAGCATGGAAGCGGCGTTCCTACTGAATGCAGTACAATAGTGATGACATCTGATGAGAGCAAGCTCACGGCGCCGAGCTTGGAACATTACCGTCGCTCCATTGTCTCTTCTGAGACTTGCTCGTGCTCTGTCTCTCAAGAGAGCGTCTAAGGAGGATCCCATTGTGTAGGTTATTTTTGTCTCGTTCGTTTTCCCATTATGTTTCTTTCGGTGGACATGTTTCTATTTCCGACTTAAAGTATTGGTAAGCTGAAGAATTAAACCAAAATAATATTTTCCAGGATTCCATTAGTTTCTCTTAATGGCTAGGAGGCAAGGAGTTGGGTATTACGTTATTAATACTTTATAGGATTCATACCATTTGAAGATAAAACACATGCGTCGATGCTATCTCTACAGAATATGTGCATGCACTCATTTTTTTCAATGATAAAAATCAATATAAAAACAAAATACTCCTCAGTACGACCATTGTTCCGTTGTTCTTTATTCTGTTGCAGTAATGATGATTTATATAAAAAATATGATATAATTCGTAATATCTTACTCAATATAATAAACA
The DNA here is from genome assembly GCA_003991915.1 of Elysia chlorotica. Taxonomy (NCBI): domain Eukaryota; kingdom Metazoa; phylum Mollusca; class Gastropoda; family Plakobranchidae; genus Elysia; species Elysia chlorotica. The sequence goes on from RQTK01000822.1 coordinate 35,994, forward strand.
TTATTTTCTTTTTTTCTCTTTTATTCAGTGATATTCCTCTTAGGATAGCAACTGAAAATACAGTGCAAGTACAAATTCAACATTAATTTAAAATACAATTTAAATACAAATCAAACAAATACAATTTGAATACAATTAAGATAAAAGAAAATTTAATAAAATAGCAAAACTATGAATGTTAATAGATTGTACTCGTAAGATGAACACTGATTCTGCAAAGCCAACATTCAGACAAAACACAAAAGACCTCTCTAGCTCTCACAGTGATCTCCATCCATCATCAGACAGGCGCGTGTGGGAGGCGGAATCAGATGGAGAAACCTAAGAGGGGCGGCCGGATGCCCGGTTCATCCCGGGAAGGAAAACTGTGACCATCAGGGACTTGGGTCTGAGAGAAAGACAAATCCATTCGTACCCAGGCCGCACAGTCAATGCTGCGTGGAAAACAAATGTACGTTATCAATAATTCACTGGCAATAGGAGCTTATCTCAGGTCAGTCCCAGACAATGAAAGTCGATGATTCTGAGGAGGAAATGTCTTCGTGCTGGAGTGCAAACCCCTCAGAACAGCGCCCCCTAGTAGAAGGAGGGAGGAAGATGTGGGAGATGTAGGGAGGAGATAACTCTGGAATTAACCCGAGACTATCGGACATGGGAGGAGGGAAATCCGACAAGGCTGTCCATCTAAGGGGGAGACCACTCTAGTCCCGAGTTACTTCCCGCGTCAATCAGATCGGGAACTGGAGCCAGAACTTGACAAATCCTTTTTTTCCCGAAAGAAGATTGTCACTCCCACACTTTATTTTGGTACAGCTGTACTCTGATTTCTCCTCACGAAATGCGTGCCTGAGTTTCAAAATATTCAGATAATAAGGATTTGGTACGTTTTTATCTAGCACATCTACGTGTTTTGGAGCACTACAAGTAGTACAAGTTCGGGGATATTACGCTAAAACATTTTGAATCGTTCAACCCATTCTTACAGCTACAAATAATGCTGTGGTTGCTCATAGGATACCCTTTCCGTATTACAAATGGTGGTACTTTTTCAAGACATTAACAGAGTCGAATTAGAACTATATATTAAATGTTAAAAAATATTTGATATGAATTTTTTCCGGTGGTTTTAGCCATTTTCTGTTTTGTTATAAATCATGTGTTGACGAATGTCTTAATTTTCTCTAAATTTTCTCAATATGAATGGGCTGTTCTAAAAAGAAATTACTAATTAAAAAACTCACTAAAATAAAGATTTTTGCATTCTTTGAATTGCCACAGTATTACGTGTTTTACTTCCTAATTAAATAACGAAGGTCATCTAAAATCGCACCTGGTTTATTTAGTACACTTATAGCTCTAGTATTAAAGTAACATCCTAATGATAAAAATTAAAACGCCAGAATTTTTACACAGCTATTTAATTCCTATTTTTTCACTTCTTATCATCAACTAAACTGAACATACCGCCATGAGTATGGATTGGGGGAAAGTTTGATTTTCAATGTTGTTCAATCTCTTTACATGTAACATGATTCGCAACAAACTAACCTTAAACCCTGACTATTTTAAAACATTTTCAAAATACATAACTTAAGTCAGAACGCACACTTCATAGAGCGGTCGATGTTTGTAGGAACATTTTAACTATACAATGAAAAGATTAATGCTGGGAGTAAATATATTCTAAAGTTTTAAAATGTGTGGATCTCATTGTAAGATACTAAAAGATTGTTACATCACCATTTTACAAATATATAATAAGAAGATAAAATGAAAAGACAAATGCTGGGAGTAAATATATTTGTTGTCAAATTTATTTACCGATCTTAGCACAATAGTTACATTTGCAACTCTAACGCGTAAATTTGAGATATACCCATACTTAGCTAGAGCTTTCTTAGCTGTATAAAACAAATGAAAAGCAAACAAACAAATGAACAAGAAACAAACAACAAACAGCAACAATAAAAAAAACAACTATAGCAAAAATAGCTACAATTACAACAAGAACAACAACTACAACAAAACAAATAGGCTTCTGAGTCCTTCGGGAAAAATGTCACTTTCTCCTGATCAAACACTGAGACCCGTTCTAAACCAAATTTCTCAATTTAAATTTATTTTAACATATAATGATTGTCAATTTAGTTTACTAATCACGATTTTGCTAATGCAATTTGGCTAAATTTTGTACCCAGTAATGATAAAACTCATGTTGTCAATGTTTAGACAGTCAACACTAGTCTATCTTCTCTCACCTTTACAGACAAGTGAAAAAGGACTCTCTCAAAGCTGCTCAGAAAAGCAAAATTCAGGTTTCCTTTATCCATTCTTTCTGATTAAGAGTAAATAATTGGTCAGAGTCGGCCTTTTCAGACAATGATAGCACATTTAGGAAATAAATTTACATACCACATAAAATAGGAAAGAGGAAAACACACAAACAAACAAAAAGAAAAAACCCTTTTCCTCATTGTTAACATCCACTCACATGTAAGGACATGGGTAAACAAACAAACATACTGGTGAGGGTAACAAAACATGTGTTAGTAGAAACAGCATAATCATAGTAATCCAGTATGAATTGTGTCCTACAACTACACATGTCAGATAACTTTCATATTACAAACCAAACAGGGTAAATTGCGCTCTCTAGCTTTGATGATCGTCAACGGCCTTAATTAAAAAGTTAAAACATCCGGATGTTACAAAAACTGATAGATGCTCCATAAGTGCAACACACTGTACACTAAAAAAAATTACGAATTGCATTTCAAGAAAGACCAAACCCACCCTCTTAGACAGCTCGACTCTCCGCCGAAACAGAATTACGAAAAGCCCTTGTTCGATATATGTACATGTATCTAGGCTACACCATTCTCTGGTTTATCCGAGGTCATATCATTTGATAGTGACGGACAAACGTGGGTCCCGAAGTTCGATTCTTAAATGGGAGCCCCATCTTCATTTAGAAGTCTTCCGGAAAGCTAGAGGGCGTAAAATTAATCTGAGATTCTGAGACTACCAACTCTGAAATATCGGTCGTTCGTTAGATTAATTTGTTCGTCTGCTTAAATATCTAATGTGTGTTTCTATCTATAATTGTTTATCATTCAATGACTGATCATCTTCTGGATCCAGAGATCCAACTTCGCCTGGCTCGCCTCCAATCGTCCAGCCTGTAAGGAACTGAAAGCACATAATCAGTAGCAGAGATATCATGATAACCTTTTCACGACTCTAGCATTAGTTAATCTGAAAGTACATTCAAACGTCATTAAAACAAAAATTCGACTAATTTAAATAGCAAAATAACAAACAACAGCAACAACAACAGCAACAGCAACAACATCGATGAAAAAAGAAACTAACTCAAAGCAAACATTCTGTAGTTTTATACATAGAGGTAGTTATCCAATGAACGTTATACAAAAAACTCAAAAAAAAAAACAACAAAAAAAACACTAAATGAATCAATCGCTGTATCAGTACCCATAGGCTGTAAATTATAATAACGATCTGTAAAAATCTTGTTGCTATCGCATTTTAAATGCCATAGTTGGGACCAAATTAATTTGGGAAATAATTTATATCCTGCTGATGATTTTCTTTTGTCTGAAAGAAAAGCATTTAGTCGCAGAACGGTCTCAACAAAGATCGTACAAGACGCTGACTGCTTTATGAAACTTTTCTTCAAAAATTTTTTCATGTCGTTCGCGAAATAATAATGTCATCTCAAAAAAAAAATTGGTGCAGTGCAAACACAAAAAAGACGTGAAAATAATAATTATTTGAATGTAAAATTTAAAGCTTTGCACTAAAATGATCTTTAAAAACTATTTATTTCATTATATTCATAAATTTTCAAGTTTCTTTCTTCAAGGGCGATTATTTCATTTCCTTTCTTTTATTCTATATTAAAAGGAAAGAAAAAAAAAACATTTTCATTACAATCCGTCATTATTTCCCCAGCAAGCCCTCTGTTCAGGCCAAAGTCTCGTTCATTTGCGCTTTTCTCATCCAATTTTGCCCAATTTATTTTTATCCAATCTTGACCATTGTGAATTCATGTCATAATCCGAGGGCCCCGTCCCCCTGGTGTCCAGATGCCAATCTACACCACCCGGAGCACACAAACGAAGACCCATGTGTGTGCGCGACATCATTTTTTCCATCTCTGATTCAGGCTACGCCCAGTGTTTTACTCCAGGGATTTGGCTAACTATAGTCGCTGCAGGAACAGAATTTTCCGTTGTTCCTTTTTTCAGGTTTTAACCGAAAAATCTCTGTACACTCACTCTGTTCTTAGCCCTTTCATTCAACTCTAACATCATGGTGTAACACCCCCCCCCCCCCCCCCCTCACACACACACACATACTTATTCATGAACTCTGCAAGAGGAACTAATTAGTAAAAAAAAAATTATGCTGAGGTTAGTGAGTTATGCCAACGTTTTCAGTCCTACTTTCTCTTCCTTTTGTAATGAAGAAGTATCAACCAGGGAAGAACTCACGGGCTCATTTCCGCTGTGATTTTCCTCCATTCATTACCCGCGTGCAGGACCCCCAGACAGTACCTCCCCAGAGACATACCTCATATGAAGTGAAAAATGTAAATTGATTTTTTTTTTTCAAAAGTAGAAGTAGTATGATAAACTAGTAATAATATTGTATGTAATTGGATTGATACATTTTTGGGATATTTTTCTTTCGTTTAGGAGATAATTGTTTCATGGTGATATTTCACAACGAAAGTTCACGGAGACGTAAAATTAGTGGGATGTTTTAAGACAATTCGTAAGATGATATAGTTATAAAGTAGTCAGGTGTATGTATTTGTAATATAATACCGGAGTGAAATACTTTTAGACTACTTTCGTTTTGTTTAGAAGATAATATTGTTTATTGTGATATTTTACAACAAAACTTCACAGAGGCAAAACATTTATGTGATTTCTTAAGACTATTCGTAAGATGATGAAAACACAAAGAACTTTATCTTAAGCAATTTTTTATATACATTTATCAAAAAATATCCTGACCGTATCAAAATTATTAAGTTATATAACCGCGTAAAAGAAAGAAGTCTACAAAATATCAAACCTTGGGCAATTTGTCTTTCTCAAGAAAGAGAAACGTTCTTCTAGATTCACAATGATAGAACGTTCACCCAGCTTGTTTGATTTCCCCCTAGCACCTCTAATCTTTTGATCCTGAATCAATCATCGCAGAACAGAAGAGCAAGGGTCCAAGGGGCGGCATTGCTGCAGATCACCCCCTAAAGATGCATGGAGGAAGAGGTCCGTTATCACGGCGATTATTTTCCCCCAAGTTCAGGGCCTCCTATTCATCAGTCTTAGGATCTGGCCGACCCTCGCCCTTTCTCGCATTATCTGTGACCAGAGATGGGGATCGTGGAACACGCTAATCTTCATGTCTGGACAAAAAACCTCTCGAATATCAGTCAAGGACTCCATAAAAGTCTTTTACGGGTTTTTGCTACATGCATCAGCCATAATATAATAAAAATGTTGGAAGGTTGGAAATAATGCCTTTAACGATAAGAACGTATAAAAATTATTAATTCAATGACAATTTTCAAAAGTTTTACTCCATGATTTCTCAATATGTTTATAAGACAAAATTGAGCTTTACATATATACTCGTAGTTATGTGGTTGTTGTTGAATTGAATTGAATCGAATTGAATTTTATTCGAAAAAAGGCATTGACCCGCCCTTACATCATAATAACAAACAAAATAATAAAAATGTATATCCAGACAAAAAGAAATGTTTTTGACAGAATCTATGAGAGTTGATATAACAAATTTGAAAAATTAATGTATGTTAGTTTATCAAATTGATTTGCAATGCCTGCAATAATTATACATGTACATTGAAAATTACCTTATGGTTTTGTATAAAGAAAACAACAATCATTGATTTAAACCTAATAAAGGGGAAACATGAAAAACCAGTCTTTATGTATTTGTAAGTTCTATACATTATCATTTGCGTAATGGCTCTTATGGTAACACACTTTAATTATACAAAATGCCACTGTATGAAAACAAAAACAATTTTTGCGCCTCGATAATATCACTCATAGTACTAGCCTTAACTCAATAAAGAAGAAAAAAACCAACTACCCCCTAATGCATCACGAAATATGAGAGGGAAAAAATACAACTAAGATTTGAACAAAAAATATAATACGTTGTAATTACATACACAAAAAGCTAGAACAAAATCGTAAAATCACTGATCAAATGTACCCTTTTCATTCGTCAAAATATACAACAAAACAACTTAAACTTAAAATTAAAAATGTAAAAGTCAAAGGCAAAATGTTAATGACGAAGAATTTAATTTGTGATTAGATTTAAGGATTCCAGTAAAATAGTCATGCTAATTTTGTACACAAATTATTTCATTCAGGAATAAACTGTATAGATCGAAATTTGATAAGATTTGATTCGCCTAAATGTTGTAACAACACTGCAGTGTTGCATTAATGCACCGTGATGTCATTATTACTTTAAAAATTCACACACAAAAAAAGAAGAAACAAAAATAAAACTGCGTCCAATATCCAGTGCTGAAAACAAATTCCTTCGCTTTTTTCCATTGTCGTTAATGTTTAGCGAAGACTCTAGAGAGTATATTTTTTCAGGCTATATATTAATGTTTCAGTCCCTGGGTGAGTTTTATCGTGGCAATCTCTCGGCCTGTTTCAAGATTTATTACTCACAAAAAACTACAACAAAGAAATGAAATAACTAATGGTGATGCACTAAATTCACCCAAGATAATTACGGCGTATATGTCTTTCTATAAAATTAAAATGTACAGTTCTTTTGTGATCGAAATTGACATTATTACAATGTTTTCATCAATGAATAAAAACTCGAATCAGAAGAAAGAAGTAATTTCTTTTCATACTTAACTTTCAAATCACAGCTCTATAAGGTTCAGGCAGCTTATGAAATACAAATGAATAAGAACTGAGTAATTGTTCCGTGTACGCGCTCTCAGAGAGGCTTAGTTTCAATCTCATCAAGTTTACATTAATAAGAGATATTCCTCTAAATTGAAATGCCACAATGAAAAGCGTCCTAATGCTCAAAGGTATCTGATAAACAAAATTACAAAATGCGACTTGGTTTAAAAAAAAAGATATTTGATAGGCAAACCATTTTATTACTTTTGCGGAATTACGTAATGCAGAAAATGTTAATTTCGAAAAAAAGAAAGAAAGATAATAAACACAAGCCGAAACTGCAAATTCTCACCATAATTACAATTGAAATTGCGGTTGTTATTATATTTATTTTATGCTCCCTTGATCATCTTTTCTTCATCTTTCTCTTTTGCTACCATACCCTCTTTGTCTTTTAACACCGAATCTACAGCCACGGTACCAGATAACATTCTATCAGTAATAATTAGCGGGAATGCCAGGATACTTTGTAAGTTCGGATAGTAAAACGAATTTCAAAACATTTCACGCACTGTTTCCTAAAAAACACAACAAACAAACATTGTTTTTTTTTATATGATTCTCTCCTACATTGCATAATGCAGAACTTAAGTTATAATGTTTTAATATTATTTGAAAGAAAACTACTATCCGATTTTGTATCATTGCCGACATCATCATTATTGGAGCGCGATCAAGGAAAGGAATATTTTTCCAGTAATATTTCTGCATGGTATAAAGGGAGAAAAAATACAATACCAATATATGCATCTTCAATAACATTTCAGTTAACGTTGTTTTTGATTCCAGTAATATTTCTGCATGGTAGAAAGGTAGAAAAAATATATGTATCTCCAAACTGCGCATGTCTCCTTGCAAGAAAGTAAAAAAAAATTTCAGTTAACTTTGTTTTTGACAACAGCAACGAAAAAAACCAGCAACAATAACAGCAACGAATAAATAAACAGCTACAACAAGAGCAAAAACAACAACAACAACAACAACAACAACAACAACAACAACAACAACAACAACAACAACAACAACAACAATAGCAACAACAACAATAGCAACAAAAGCAATAATAACAACAGCAGCAACAACAACAACAACAACAATAACAACAACGAAAACAACAACAAAAAACAAACAACGGACTTGAAAACCCAAAAACAATAACAACAGCAACAAACAGCCAAGTAATAATGTCTAATGGTTGTTATTCCAAGTGTCATTTAAATTGTTCTCCATGTTACTTACTATAAATGCATGAACAATTATCCAGATGCATGTTCTTATGCTATGAAAGTGGAATTCTTTCACGGTATGTTTTAGTTTTGTATACATGATCTAAGTCTTGATTTCGTCACATCTCTTTCAGCGTCAATATTTAAATCAGGTCACTCTTACACAATTTCATTCCAAGTTAAGAAATCAATTGCAATTGTAATAATACAAACATAGCATAAACTAAATAAATTATTAAAATGTATTATTATAATTTTGTGTGTGTGCAAATAACAAATGTAAACAATTAATAAAAACAAACGGAAAAGGTTTAACTAGTTGTTAATGTAGTGCAAAAAATAACTAAAACCAAATAGAGACGTGTCTGAATTTCGTATCAAACACAGCAGCCATTCACACACACACGCTATCAATATGGCATTCATAACATGTGGATCCAAGCAAACGATTATTTTATTAAAACCCAATGAAAATAGATCTAGTTTTAAATTCGACATGCGTTTATTTTTGTTTGAAATTTTCTTAAATGAAACGTAAAATAAAAAAGCAAAACTTTTTTGCGTCGCCAAAAACCGTGTTCATTAAATATTACATGATATACACATTGTCAATGCGCATCACTCTTTAGATTGGTAAAATAAAAATGTGCTACTGAACTGTATTTAATCGGTTTTAATTTGACTTCTGCTAAAGTTGTATTTTCGCAGAAATTTGGTGACGATTTTGGTTTGATTTAATTAGTATTTGATCTTACAAAGTTTTAACAATAATGTTGAAATACATTTTTTTAATAGAGATTTTTTTATTAAAGGATTTTTAGCATTGATTTTTTATGAGTGTTTAAGGACTTTAAATTTGATATAATAAAATGTGTTTTTCTGTGTTTTTGCTGTCGGTGTGTCATAATGTTTGAAAGTTTTTATCTCAGTTTCTTCCCTAACCCCTTCTCTCTCCCTTTCTTTCTGTGGCACACACGCACATTTTTAAAAACTATTTTTCCGTTCGTCGCCCTTCTGCAACCGCAGCTAACGTCCTTCTTAACAGAATAAAGGACCCGACGAACAAAAAGAAAAGAAAATACCGCAATACTCTTGATTTCACTCTACCCCCGAACTATCCTTAATCGTAACCTTCCAAATAGTTTCACGGGCCAGAATTTCGATTATTCGAGTGCTTGAAAAACCTATCAACATGTCCAATCCCAGACTACCATCCTGACTCAAGAGAGAACCTTGTAAAAACACAGTAGAGACATAAAAAACCCAAACGATATTGGACAACCTGAATCCGATGGAGCCGGGGTTCCCCAGATTCTCTGTACCCTGTAACGGGGCTAGAAGTGTCCGAGTAAGCTCTAGCCATACATCAGGGACCCAGACCCGTGTGGACCATACGTCAAGTTGTCTCCCCTGCGGATCCTTCTGGAGCTCCGCGCCATTAGTGCGCATGCGTCATTGTCAAACCGAGACGAGAACAGCCGGCACTAAAGACTCGGAGTTTTACTTTAATTCCAAACTGACGACTTGTTTTCGATCCAATGAAATCCAGATTTTCATTCTCCCTGTTAAGAAGAGATTTTGCGTCTGTCGATTTCGTGTGTTCCATAACTAACGGTAATTATCCAAGCTATTCGTTTGAGTATGTTTTGGGGTGGTCCACAAAGCTTTCGCGAGTCTAATCATACGATTATTGTTTCAAAAGCAATATCAGTTTAATAAAAACCACAATGAAATAGATGGAATATAATGCACATAATGATCGACACGTGTAACACTTCATTCAATAATAAAGCAAACACGTTTAATATTATGAAACAAGGTGAAGATCGGTAAAGAGCAAATTCTAAAAGGGATCTAAAAATTATTTACGTTATTGCCTATGTTCAAACAGTATCTTTTTGAGACTCTAAGAACAACTATTACAAAATAAAATTATTTTATGACACGAAACTGAAAATTCAAAAGTGAAAATAGGGCAGTTTTCATATCAAATGAAAAATCATTTCAATTGCTGAATATAAAAAAGAAACACACACAAAAAACAACAACAACAAGAACAACAAAACAACAACATCAACATCATCATCATCATTAACATCAACAACAACAACAACAACAACAACAACAACAACAACATCAACAACAACAACAACAACAACAGCAAAACAACAACAGTAACAATAACAGTAACAGGAACAACAACAATAACAACATCACACTCATAAGGTTAAAAAAGAAAAATTCACCCTGCTCTTTTATAATGTAGCAAATTTTTTTTAAACTTGATGGGAAATGCCTTAAATGCACAAGATTATTTTCAAATGTCATATAAAAAATAAGTTTTATATGGCATGATATTATTCTCTCTCCTTCTCTTAGGTTGTCTATCTGTATCTATCTCTCTATCTATATAAACGACAATTCTCGTTATTCCTCCCACCTCAGACATAGCAGCTCATGGGACGGCAAGTCACTCCCAGAGGAATAGGGAAAGAAAACTTTTCTTATAAAAAGTTGTAATAACCGCTTGATTAAAGTAGCGGTTAAATAATACTGGTGAGCTTCATCAGCCCCATGCCAATCCTATTATGTTATTAGGACTTTTCACCACAGAGCTCGGTTATCGCCTCTCCCTTGAGTAAAATTGACAAGGAAAACAATCAACACTTAAATTGTCTCATCTTGTTATAATTTTACAAGAGAAGAAACCCAGTATGCCTCTTGACTAGATTAAAAACTTAGCTAATATTGTCCTTTCATTTCAAGCGAATTTCGATAATGTTTGGGAATTATCAGCGATATTTCCCCGTTGTGGGCTTTCTAATGAAATTAGAGTCCTCTATGTGGGCATAACAGAGGCGACAACAATATCAGACCTCAATTACTGTTCCCGCGAAAAGTGTGCGTTACGCCATCTTGTGGGGAGCCGAGGGACAAGGGAAGACAATTCCTGGCGAGGGTAAATCACTCTGCTCATCTTCTCTCTATACTGATCTCTCCCGAGAGGGTAAGTCTGTGAGTAATATCCTGACACAAACTGGGACCGCGATCCCTGGATACTTCTTGGTACAACTACTGAAACTCATCAGGATAGGGGGAGAAGAAGTACGAAAACAAACGACTATTGTTACAATTTTAGGTAATCTGTCCTTCAACAGGAGCGACTTGCACCAACTTTTAAGTCATTAGGGTTAGAACATCTGGTGCCTCAATATTCGACAACAGTTAATGTTAAAGAAAGATTGAAAAAAATCGCGCACATATAAAAGCAAAACAATGAGGAAATGAGGGTTTTGGTTTTCTAGTAACGGCTTTGGACGAAGGATAATGTTTTAATGTAATTCTACCTTTGACAACAAAATTCTGTAGATACCAAATATTAAAATATTGTTGCTGCCGCATCGGTACTAAAGAAAGAAACAAAGAAAGAAAGCAACAAGACAAAAGTTGGTGCTATCAAAGAGTATATTTTCATATATTTTGTTAGATCTTTTTAAAAAAGTATATCTATTGAGAAAAGTAAAAATCTTTATGTCGAAAAGTCTAATATTAATTTATTTGTCTTTTATTTGTTTTCAACCATCGCCCAACAGTGATATCTGTTATATTATGTGTCTCATATTGACTTTATTCTGGATAAGTTTAGGTAATTTCTTTTAAAATACATACTCAAACATCTCTGAAAATCTTAAGAAACACATCTTAAATATTTCAGAACATTTTTTCTTAGTAAAACAATGATCCCGGATACAGTCATAGTTTGCATTACCCCCAGAAAGGTATCAGTCTATATGGAACAAGAAAATATATTGAATGATATTATAAATGTGTTGTTATTATCTTTTTAGTAACTAGATTAGGATAAAAATTTGATTAAACAGCAAGATGGGTTTTCTTTTTCACTTTTGGGGGGCCTTTCATTTGCCGCCTATTTTTGTGTGAAAAAGGTGCATTTTAGCCATACTTCGAAATAAAAACTAATGTATTTTAATAAATGATCGAAAAAAAATTAGTGCAGTACATTTGGATCTTTTTTTCAGTCATTAAAGAAAATGTTTCGATATACTTCTATTGATGGGAGTCGCCCCATACTCTTTGCGGTAACGGGCATTATTCCCAGATACAGAATCTAAACAAGAAACAATGACAAAAGGGTTAAATTCCACTACGAACATTATTTGAGCAAGCAAAACATTAGTAAGGATATCCATATGGCGAAGTCAAATGTTTAGGTAAAAACTGTGATTGGAGAAAAAAACCTAACAAACTTTTAAGTTTCAGTCATAGAATATCTTGAAAATATCATTATTTTGCAAAGATGACAATAGCCTATAGTCGATAAAAATGTATCATTTTTCTTGATCATTTGAAATAATTTGAGAGGAAAATGAGAAGTGGGTGGGTATGGGTGTTTTTGCGAATTGTCTTTGGGTGTTTAGGGGGGGGGGCAAATAATTTCAAGTTAAGCTGCTTTGTACAAAGAACTAATGAAATGCATACAATTTTCTGAATGTAAACTGCTTATTTACCACTGTTTTGTAATTACAAAGATTCAATCAAATATATCCTAGACAGCCAAGTTTTTCTTGTCTATATGAATTTACTCAAACTTAAAACTCCCTTATTTGTATGCCATTTTAATGTTCCCATCAGAACAACAGTGTCAATGTCATTGCTCCACATTTGAAAGGTTCTAAGCGGCATGAAAGTCCCCTTTCTCCCTTATGAGCTACTAAACCACTAGGCAAATTAGTGTAAAAAATCCAGATGCTCCCAAAGATCGTTCAGATTCTGTTACAATAAATAGCACAGTAACCCTAATTTCAATTAGCCCAGGGTTAGGTGATGGGACCATTCAGGCTCAGACAAGCAGGCCTTCGATTGGCCATCAGATGTAGTAGTGTAGTAGCCAGTATAATAGCCAATTGTCCCAGTGAACTATGACAGTGAGCGGACAGGCTACGTAATAGGCCGCAGAGGTTTCACTCACCACAGGTCTGTGGGACAAAGAAGTAACAAACAGACAACGCAGCAGGGTGCCAATTAAAACTCGCTTTGGTTGTGGCAGAAACTTCCACTCTTTCAGGGTAGTCTTATAGACCTGGTCCTCTGGGGAGTGAGCAAGTTCCGGCAGCGATGCTATCAGTGGTACTGGTGTAAAGAGAGGAATTTCACAGAGAGAGAGAGAGAGAGAGAGAGAGAGAGAGAGAGAGAGAGAGAGAGAGAGAGAGAGAGAGAGAGAGAGAGAGAGAAAGAGAGGGAGAGAGAGAGATAGAACGAAAGAATGAGATGGAGAGCGAGAAAGAAGAGTATAGAATAAGGAAAAAGAAAGAAAGACATGTGTTCAAGATGAGATGAAAAAATAGCGTAAAAGAAAGAAAAACAAGGGGTAAATTTAGTAGAAAAAAAATAGTATTCACACGCAAGTAGACACATTTTTGCGGGGCAAATTAGGGAACAAAGTGATATAAATAATCATTGCGAGCGGGAGATTGGAAAAAGTATTATAGACATAGGCAAATAGAAGTTGATGGTGAATTAAAAAGAGATTGAAGCAGATTCAAAAGTAATTTCTGTAAGGAAATAAATGGTAACATCAGAGAATTGAAAAGTATTAGGGAATCTTACTGCTGAATGATGTTTGTCATAGAAATAACTCTCCTTTGTCAGAACAATCACAAGCAAGAAGGAAAGGAAAGAATGATCTAGTTTGCGTTAAAAAACCCTCTAATGTACCTTAACTGTTTTCAATGGAAAAGACTAATAATACATACAACTTAAAAGTGTTCTAGGTTGAAAAGGGTAAATAAAATGAAATTTAAAAGTTGAAGGGAAGATAGAAAAAGATAGAGAGGGAAAGGTAGCGAAAAAGAAGGAGTGGGAGGAGGGATAGATTGATACAACCAAAAGAGAGAAAATAATAGCCGAGAATGTTCAACTGTGACCATATCAGGAATCTGTGATATTGTTACAGCACTGCCTTTCCGTCTTTTCTTTGTCCTTTTGAACGGAAAATCCACAACGGTCAATTACATTGTATCAGAAATAGCCAACTGCTTGAGCATTTACCCGCTTGGCATCAATTGGTTTGGTCAAAATCTACTTTTTTGTTCTTTAATAGGATGGTATCAAAAACCTTTCTAGATCTTTATCATCATGAATACACAACAACATCAAATGAAAGAAATAATTTAAGAAGTTTTGTATTGAATGGTAAATGAACGTATTAACCAACAAATAAAAATAAATAAAAAACAAACAAACAAACTAATGCAAACGAAAAAAAACAACAGCAACAACAAACAACCAGATAAAAAATATCGACAGTACATGTATGAAAAAAAATTACATAGTTAAATTACAAATCAATAGTATTGAGTGCGTTTTGGTTCACTGTTCTCTGCACATCAATTGACTTTTTTTAATTGAAGGAATCCTTTGGAATTTCAAATTGTTTTCTTTTCTTAATAATGATGGACTCTGCGATTTCCAGGTGTAAATTTGCTTATGTGCCTGTGCTCATGCGTGTTAATGTTCAAAGGATTATATAATTTATTGGAGATTTAGAAACTGCTTTGGCTAGCTCTTAGTTCAAAACCAACCATCGAGTAATGAATCATTTAGATGTAAGTTTGTTAAGTGTATACAATCTAACTAATAGTTATCTACCATAACGGAGCAGCCGGGAATATTCGTTTAAAAAAATGGTACATTTAATAGTTTTAAACCAATGAAAAAACACATGAAGCATCGAAAATAAAGTTAACAAAAGGTTGAAATCGCAATAATTACAAATAGGATTCAAATTTCAAACAAATACACATCTTAAAGTTTTAAAGAAAAAAATCATCTTACAACAAAAATCAGAGCATGAAGCAAAATTAAAAAATCAAAAAAATCAACATCATCAATCACATCATCATCATCATCATCATCATCATCATCATCATCATCATCATCATCATCATCATCATCATCATCATCATCATCATCATCATCATCATCATCATCATCATCATCATCATCATCATCATCATCATCATCATCATCATCATCATCATTATCATCATCAACAACAACAAAAACAGCAGAAACAATAACAACAATAAAAATTTTGCTAACATGAGTATATCAATATTAACCACAGCAGCCCCGAAAATGGAAAAAAACAACAACCTGCATACAAATAAACAAGACCCACCCCTGCCCTTCCTTTCCACAAGGAAAAAAAACCCATTTCTATGAGGATTTTAAACTCACACCGATATTTAACAAATCCAACTCACAATGACATTATTATTTTAAAAAACTCTAAACACGCCTAGAGGCGTGTCCTGGTTATGACGAATGGGATCATGGCAGATTTAAATTCTAAGCGGGCGATTAGCTCCAGTTCTTGGCGAACCGTTTAGCTTTATCCGTGATACCCATCACAGATAGCCTTGACCAGGGTCCCCCTTTGACCAGGTCTGGACAGATGGCGGGTGGGAGGGTCAGCGCGATTAGTTATAATACCCTCCGATTTTAATTGACTAAGAGTGTCACCCAGTGACTGAACGATGACAGGATAAATTGTAGGGTAGAACATGCACGCCCAGTCGTCTTTGCTCACGACCAATGACCAGGGGAGCTGAGTCTATTTCTCTGTTCTGAACAACTCTCTCTGTCTGTAAGTCTGTCTGTCTGTCTGTCTGTCTGTCTGTCTCTCTCTCTCTCTCTCTCTCTCTCTCTCTCTCTCTCTCTCTCTCTCTCTCTCTCTCTCTCTCTCTCTCTGACTTTCTTTGCCTCTTCCCATCTCTGTCCTCATCTCGGTCCCTCTCCATCTTTCCATGTTTGTCTTTATCTGTCTCTCTATCGTTTTCTCCCATTTTTTCCTTTCCTCCTATGTCCAGTTGGTAATTTTTTATTTCTCTTCTCGTGTAAACTAAATGAAAATCTGTTTTCCTCTTTATCTAGTATATCTTGGTCCTCCTTCTCTTTTTGTGCATTTATACCGATCTGTCGGTATTGCTGTGTGTATGTGTCTGTCTCTCTCTTTTTTTTTTTTAAATTGTCTTTCTTTTTCTTTGTTCGATACTTTCTATTTTCAAAAAAAGTTCAATTCTTTTGAAAGCCATACGTGCCTTCATATAATGGTCTGTTATTTTACCATTTGTTTTCCATTTGTTTACCATTTATTGCTGTATACGATTCCACCTTTCTCCACTCTCTAACTTTAGCTGTTTTCAGTCGCAAAATACGTACTTCACCTTCCACCTTTACTTTTTCGTTACAGCCTTCGCATGAATATACCTTTTATATACCTCTTTATCTTTCAAACCTTTCGCTCTCTTTCAATGAAAAAACAGACTGGTCAATGATTCAGTCTACCCCTCTCCGTGTATGCGATTCCCCCTCCTCTAAATCTGATTAAATGTAACCTCTCTAATGACAAAGGACTATGGACCAAGATGAGACCTTTGATTGTTCAACGATCCTAAGGCTCGACCTATGACATAGGCCCACTTGTACTCACTAGAGGTCTTGTGATCCCGGTGTCTACAACGAATAACATAATAACGCCTCTTAGGCATGGGTTTATCTGATCGCTCATTGGCTCACTGAGTGTAGGATACACCTACGATTGGCCGATCCAAATTTCCTTTCTAACGTCTTCGTATTCACAACGGGACCACTCATCGCAAAGCAACTATTGAATAGTTACGGGACTGTAACATTAGCTGATACACGCGCATTCACCACAGCCAGCGGGACGGTATTACTGATGGAGAACGCGCGTGCTTTCAGGAAATGTCCGATCAAGACTAACTTCCGGATCTGCGGGTTCCGGTTGACGCCTTCCTTATTAGTGCTAGTGGCGGGTAGGAGAATGAATTACAGAGGTGGAAAATGGGGGAAAGGGTGAGAGTGAATGAGAGGGAGGAATGGAAAGAGAGAGAGAGAAGGAAGGAGGGAGGAGGAGAGAGAGTAAAAGAGCGTGAGGGATGGAGAGGGAGGGAAATGAGAGAAAGGAGATATTGGGCTATAGAGTAAGAAGGAAATCAACAAACAAAAATGAAACAAACAAAACCACATACAAAAACAACAACAAGAAAATTAACAAAAACAGACACAAAAAACAAACAAACGTTAAAAAAAACGAACAACAAAAAAGACAAAATGAAAAAAAAAACAAAAAACAACAAAGAAACTAAGCATATATTAACTGTCAAACATAGCGAATCCATGGCGAAAGAGACATAGAGTTTATCAGCTAGGTAATAACGTAAACTGTTATTTCATATTTTTCGTTTTTGAAAATGTCAACCAATTAACAATACCTTATGGTAAACAAACCAAAATAAATAATCTATCTTTAAAAATGTGTATTGAAATATTTTCACACAGGTGACATGGGGCAGAACAATTTGAAATATTTCTACGAAATACTGGGTTAAAGTAGTACTTTTTAACCTTTGTCCACTGCAAGAGTACACATTTCAAGGCAGATAACTATTTCAGATACTTTAGAAATAATATTATAGTGACACTCTACGCATTAGCCTTGAAAATTTCATACGAGCAAAGAAATAGAAAACTTTTTGAGTTCAAATAGTTAGAATGTGTACGCTAAAATACACTTGATCTAAAGAATATTGTCAGTGGTTTGAATATCGACGATTTCTGGTTCAAATTGCTGCATGGCATACGCAAGAGGCTTAAAACAGAACTGGACGACATTATGTATGCTTTTGGTGGGTTTGAATTAAAAATCGAATTCTATGATAACGATATCAAAACATAATTTGACAATGTCAATATTCAAGTACTGCTCTATTGGTCTGTCCAACTCCACCCAACTTTCCTCACTTTTTACTACCTCAAACATTTTAACGAATAAACCCAAATCTAAAACGTGTACACTTTGGTAATAGAATGATAAAGATTTACATTTTAGCCAAAGTACCATACAAAACGAAAATATTTATCATTTTTACCTCATTAAAAAAACACGTAATAATGAGCAACTCCCTATACGATATTTAAAACACTTTGCGAAAAAAAAAATAGGATGTTGCAGGGTTGACGAAAGTATAGTGCTTTGTAACAACCAAACTAAATGTGTGCCCCAAAAGACTTCTTGTCACAGGAGTCATCAACATTTTTAACCCTAGACCGTATTATCTGAGAAGAATGGGATGGAAATCGTGAGCCCTGAAAGTTGATAGTAACAGTGTTGAGTCCCAAAAGCATCTCTGCACTGGTGGAAATACCACTGGGGAGTCCAGCCGCGAGACGGGTAATTTCATTGCCCAAAATGAGGAAAGTGCGTCAACAGTGCCGATTCCTGGACACAATTTCAGCCAAATTTGTACCTGCCTATTCGGTTAACTCAATAGACGGCTCTCCAGGAGACCACAGCTCTGCGGTAGAGATCATAACACCCGTAAATTGCCGCAAAAACGGCGAAGTGAGATAATTGACGCTGGGATTGTGGGATTGCCCCCTGCTCGCCCCGAGGTTGGGTAAGAGGGTAAACAGTTTCAGATCGAGGCTTTAGAGGGCGGGCCCTTGTGGGAGTCAGAGGTGAAAGCGGATGACAACAGTGGGCGTTTCCCATTGTTCGCACAGCGGGCCAGTTTCAACGCTTACTCTTGGTCCACGCTTGAAGCTATCTATTGATTTCAAATAGTTATTGTCTTCGGAAAATACCACACGCATGAGCGGAATATAGAACATTTTCTATTGTGGTGGAGAATTTGGTGACCGCCTTTTTGTTAAAATATCGTTTTCTCTTTGTAAAATCCCACCTGGTGGGTAAAAATAAAATATCAGACGCTAAATAAAAAAAAAATGCAAATCCCAAAAAATGATTTTTAAAAATAATCACATGTAATCGGAATAAATTTAAAACACATATATACTTTCATTAAATTAGTTCATTTTGTTCACTAAAATAAAATGTAGAGCTAGGTTTAGTGGTAGTGAATGTGAAACTTAATAGCTGAACGTAAACAAATCACATTGCATTTTGAAATTCCGAAACAAAGCGCAAAAATATATATTAAGGGTGATTGTCAAAGAAAAATAATGAAAAAAAATATCTACTAAGAACGATAGAGCGCGCCGTATCTAATCGAGAGATGTTGGGTTTAATCCCCGGGTATCTCAACGTGGGATCCCGTCATCATACAGGATCGTTTTTGAGAACATGAGAGACTTTATATTAAAAGACAGCTTTGCTATTGTCGACCACGATTTGGACGCAAAAATAACAAAATCCTCTTATCTACCTAGTACTTTTTTTTATTATCAAACGTATAAGAACACATGTTTTCTCTTTTTCTTTTTTTTTTCAAATCTAGGAAAAATTATCGTTTCTCTCTATTTGCTGCTCAATTTAATTATTTCGGAATAATACCTTTGCCAATAGTCCATAGTGTTTGACCTGTAGACAATTCAGAAAAACAACTACATCTACATCGTATTTTCCTTGATTATGTTAATATACATATATAAACATGTATAATCCAAAATACCAATTCTAATGGGGTTTTAGTGCTACGTTAAACTTTGAATGATTTTGAACAATATGTTAAGAGGCAAGATATAATCTAATTACGTGTACTAAAAAAGGTGCTATCAAATACATTGTGGAAAAAAGTGCGTAAGTTTAGCTCAAATGATTTAGTTCTTTTAAAATAAAAATATTTGCCTTGAATGTTTGAGACAGAACGTAAATATTAGTTATAGTTTCTAGACTTGCCCAGGCGTTTATTGTTAAGTGATATATGCTATCCAATAAATATATCCGAATCCGCTTGGTTGAAATGTGTTTGTTTACATCAGTCATTTTAATAACTCACTGTACCCCAATAAATTATTAATTTTACTAAAGAACAAATAAAACTAGAGTATAGATACATCTAACCGAAAATAACAATTACATGCTTTGCATTTCCAAGGCCTTTTATCTCTAAGGAATGTTGAACACTCTTGCATGGAAAGATTTGTATCTAGTCAAATAGTCAAGAATCTAGTGTATATATTTGCATTTCAATAAACAGACATATCCACAGAGAGTATTATTTAAGTCTCTATATAGGCAATAATAAAAAGATATAAAAAATAAGTAAATGTCAAAACTGTAAAATGAATTGTAAACCTATCAATAAACGAAAAAAACAAACAAAAAAACAAAACAAAAAAAACACAGTTTTATTTTAAATTAAAAAAAATTATGTACATGTACTAATTTTAAAAGCTTATCCATGCTTTATACAAACTCAGATTACCCCCCCCCCCCCCTTTTTTTCAGGATAAATCTTTTATTATTTAAGAAAGATACAGATAAAACCAGAAGTCAAGTGCTTTAGATGTCATGATTATTATCCCTCTTTTTTTAGTTGGTTATTTTGTCGATTGATTGACTGACTGATTGAATAAGACGCTTTCATGGCGAATACACCAATATACGTGATTTTAGAGCTTAGAGCACTGGCCTAATTTCAATATCTTTAAACTTTTGTCTATACATTTTTACCATGCCATTAGGGTTAAAAAAGAATTGTCATATAAAAAAGTAAAATATTTATTTTTCACAACTATTTCAATCGCCATGTTGTATGATTGTGTCAAATACAAAAAGAATGAGCTAATAACTCTATTCTGTGATAATCAGGGACAATGTGATATATTGGAGTAAAAATGAAAATAAATTTTTGATAAATACGATAATATGTATATTTTTTAACAATCTTGCATTAAAATTTCAATAATGCCTAAAGTCAATGAGTCTTCCTTTCAAAATGAATTGATGACAAAATTGAAATATTATTATTTTTATGCGAATTATAATATAAAAACATAATTATTTCTGTTTTTCCAAGAAAACATTTTTAATAATCGATTAAAATAAATGCATAATTAAATTTTTCTTTCTTGTTTTTTATCTGTGAATAAATTCTACAATCCGATAAAATAACTTATATTTTGACCCAATACTTTCCTTACCAACATAAATGAACTAAGAGAGAAAAACATTAAATAACAAAATACGGAAGGTGTATCAGCGAAATGGTAGAATAAATCAAATATTAAAAAAATAAAGCAGTGTGTTTTAGATTCTCTAACACGTTTTACTTCTTTTGCAATACTAACCTGATATCTATAATATAGAAAACATACTTTGAATGATAATAAAAAAAATCTAGCAATATGTCGTATAATTATGTAGAAAGTAAACGAGCACGTTAATTTCCTGAGCTTCTTTCTAACAATAACGGCACTAATGTCAGGCGCCAAGTCCATCAAAATTAATATGAAATTTGTTTTTGATTCATTACAGACACAAACCTCTCTATTTGTGAACATTAAATTAAAAAAAAATTAATTCTTAAAAGCTATAAATTGATATTACATTTTTCGGAAACACCGGTTGTTAAAATTTAAACACAAATGAATGACTTGACTACGCCAAGCAATCTTGTGTACAAATGTCTTTATGGCAGTGTTCAAGTTAAAAGTGATATCTAAGAGAACGAATAATAAGCTTAATACACTATTTTTTTCATTAGTTTTTCCTGTTATAAATTTAGTGTATAAACTTAGGGTATAGACCAATCTTATACGGAATTGCTTTAGCAACCATCATATTGTTCTGAGCATAACGTATACACATATCTTATACTTAAGGGAATTGCAGTAGTCAATAATCACTTGTTTTCATAAAAATGTATTAAGTCATAAGGAAATTAATATTAAGGTACGCTTGGCTCAATACTTTAGCTACCTTAAATTAAAGATGCTTGCCTTGAATGCTTGAGATAACGAATGTAAATATTAGTTATAGTTTCTAGATTTGCATAGGTGTTGATTGTTATATGATACATGTTATCCAATAAATATATCCGTGTCCGCTTGGTCAAAATGTGTTTGTTTACGTCAGTCATTTTAATAACTCACTACACCCCAGTAATTTATTAATTTTGCTGAAGAAGAAATGAAGCTAGAGTGTGTACATACAAGTAACCGAAAAAAAATCAATTACATGCATTGCGTTTCCAAGGCCCTTATGTTCTGAGGCAATCTTGAAACACCTATCTTGATTGGAAAGATTTGCATCTAGTCAACTAGTCAAGAATCTAGTGTTTCATATTCGCATTTCAATAAATCGACCATAGAGAGTATTATTTGGGCCTCTATATAGGCAATCATAAAAAGATATAAAAATAAGTAAATGTCAAAACTTTAAAATGAATCGTAAACCTATCGGCATGGTTTAAATAAACGATAAAAAAACACGATTTTATTTTAAAAAGCTTAAAAAAACTAATTACATGTACTAATTTTAAATATTTCTCCATTTTTGTTTTAATGAAAAATCAGATTTTATCCTCAGGATATGTCTTTATTTATTTAGGAACTATACAAATAAAAACCAGAAGTCACTGTTTCTTGAGTTGGTTATTTTGTTGATTGATTGATTGATTAATTTGGTTGATTGATTGATTGATTGATTGATTACTTGAATAAGACGCATTCATGTCGAATGTTGATTTTAGAGCTTAGAGCACAGGCCTAATTATAATATCTTTACACTTTTGTCTGTGAATTTTACACTTTTGTCTATGAATTTTACACTTTTGTCTATGAATTTTTACCACGCGAATAGCCTAAAAAAGAATAGGCATATAAAAAAAGTAAAATATTTTTTCCACAACTATTTCAATCGCCATGTTGTATGAATGTGTGGAATAAAAAAAAGCGCCAAGAACACGATTCTCTCCTATAGTATCAGGGACAATGTGATATGTTGGAGTGAAAATAAAAATTATTTCTTGACAAACAGGATATATGTATTATTATTTTAAAACAATATTACATTAGAATTTCAAAAATGCTTAAGTCAATGGGTCTTCCTTTCCAAATACATTAATGAAAAAATTAAAACATTATTATTTTTATGCGAATTGTATATTTAAAAACATAATTATTTCTGTTTTTCCATAAAGACATTTTCAATAATCGATTAAAATTAATGCATAACATAATTTTTTATTCTCTTTTTTTGTGTGTGTATAAATTCTACAATTCGATAAAATAACTCATATTTTGATCCAATACTTTCCTTACCAACATAAATAAACTAAGAGAGAAAAACATTAAATAACAAAATACGGAAGCTGTATCAGCGAAATAGTAGAATAAAGGCAAATCAAACATTAAAAAAACAAAGCAGTGTGCTTTAGATTCTCTAACACGTTTTATTTCTTTTGCAATACTAACCTGATATCTATAATATAGAAAACATACTTTGAATGATAATGAAAAAATCTAGCAATATGCCGTATAATTATGTAGAAAGTAAACGAGCACGTTAATTTCCTGAGCTTCTTTCTAACAATAACGGCACTAATGTCAGGCGCCAAGTGCATCCACATTTATATGAAATTTGGTTTTGATTCATTACAGACACAAACCTCCCTATTGTGAACAATAAATCTATATAAAAAAAACAACTTCTTAAAAGCTATGAATTAATTGGATTTTTCGGAAACGCCTGTTGTTAAAATTTAAACACAGATGATTGATAATGACTTGACTACGCCAAGCAATCTTGTGTACACATGTCTTTATGGCAGTGTTCAAGTTAAAAGTGATATCTAAGAGAACATAATACAGCTTAATACACTATTTTTCATTACTCTTTCTGTTATGAATGTAGTGTATAATTTTAGGGTATAGACCAATCTTATACTCAATGGCATTGCATTAGCAACCATCATATTGTGCTAAGCATAACTTATATACATATCTTATACTTAAGGGAATTGCAGTAGTCAATAATCACTTGTTTTCATAGAAATGTACTAAGTCATAAGGAAATTAATATTATTACAATCCCTGTGCAGAATCACAACGGATGAAAAGATGCTGGAACATAAACACTTGGTGTAATGATTCCGCACTAAAAGCTGGCCGTACGCACCACTTTTCGGAGAAAAAAATATTATATCCTTGTTAATCTAAGTCTACAGAACGTTCTCAGACATTGATGATAACAAGCGATCCATTGCTGGGAGCAGAATAATCCGGGTTTATTGAAATGCAAGCATATTTGCTGAATCTCTTTGAATGGCACGGGTGATCTTTGTTCAAATAAATGACACCCCTGTTGCATTATGCATGCAGTTCGCCTCTGGACGTTTTGTGATTTCTTTCCCCTCTTGGCGTCCATTCCTATTCACAACCGGGGCATCCATGAGAATGTAATACTCCCATATTATTGTTATGCAGCACTGTTTTCTATCCTTCCTTTCGTCTTTCCAGTCTGTCTTCTTCCTCACCCACTCTCTGGCTGTCTGTCTAGCTGTCTATGTGTCTTTATGCCTCTCTCTGTCTCTGTCTTTCTTTCTTTCCTTCTTTCTTTCTCTCTCTCTCTCTCTCTCTCTCTCTCTCTCTCTCTCTCTCTCTCTCTCTCTCTCTCTCTCTTCGAGACAGAAAAATCCTCCTCTCTCTTTTTTCCTTAAAAAAAGCATCAGTGTCTTTGTCTACGACCACACTCACTATCTGTACCACCAATGTTCTGGAATTTTGATAAATCAAGAAAACTGTTTTCGTTCTGCAGGCCAAATCAGCGACTGTGAATTATTGTTATCACACGGAATGAGTCCCAAACGTCTACTCCGCAAAACTAGAATTTCCCAAAGATCTATTACGACGTTGGCTTCTCTGGATGAGGTGATAAAGCGGACAAAAAGAAAGGAAGACAGGAGGGCAACTTTTCAAAACTATTATGACCCCTAATTCATTTCTCCAGCCAGTGTGTAATGCAATACCGTTATTACTCGGGTGCAAGTCGCAGGAGACAAATTCCGCCTCATCCCCCAAATTGTGACGCGGGTCGGGTTCTCGCCCGGAGTCCCTCCCATGGGGGGTCGCGCTGGGGAAGGTCCGGGCATCAGGAATTATCCTCCACTAATGTTTGCGTTTCCATCGTGGCGGAGCTGGGGCCAAGTCCGGGGAGCCGGTGCCGTGTGCGTGCAAGCTAAATAACCCCAAGGAAGGCTGGCCACAGAGCCCGGGAATTACGGCCAGGCCCCAGAGGTCGGCCCAGCCCGGCCACAAATGTCAGCTTTTCAAATGAGTTGTACGCAGATGATAAATACGGGAGGAAGCCAGAATAATGCCCGTCCATCTAGATTACTTTTCTTTTATTTCTGCCTCTTATTTTTTGCTCTGTTTGCTCTACATCTCGTTTGTTCCTCCACCAGACTCGATAATTTTTTCATCCAACCTACATGGAAAATTGGCGTGGTGCCCGCAACGCTTCGAAACATCCAATCCTATGTGGATGATGAGTATTTCATGTTCGATTTTTCTCTGTGAGGATGGATGTTACCTATAATAATTCGGCTGTTTCTCATATATCAGTGAACTTAATTCGCTTCAGGCGCCAATATCATTATTACAATAGAATAATCTCGCATGGTGATGTGAGGCTAAGACAAGCTGACGAGTCTATTGCCTCCTGGTACCTTTCTACATTGTGCTGCTAAAAGAATGCCAAAAAATGATATCGTATGAACTTTTTCCATAATCTATAAAGAAGATAAACATGGCTATGACAAGTACATGATTTTGTATTAAAACAATTTTGAGTGTGTCATAGATAAGTATACACTGTACATTGTCTTGGGATGCTAATTTTGTTTACCATTTGTATCAGTTATTCTCTACAAAAACATCTACTATAATGAAGTCGACAAAGTACAAAGAATATGATTTAAAAATTGTAATTTTAATGCACTTTGGTTTATTCCCAAATTTAATCAATACAAATTTACTGACCTTCTAAACATCTTCATGCTCTCATCTGTAAAGATTTAAAAAAATCAAATCTCATCGAAAAAAAAAAAAAAATTGCAATAATTATAAATAGATGGATTGCATGTAAGATAGAAGCTGTCAACAAGCTGGTGAAACTGAGAGTGCCTTCGAATATACTTTTAACAGCGCTCTGTCAGCTTTGGCTCTATCAGACAATCAAACAAGATGGTCAGTATGTACAGTTTCTGTACAATGCACATTCTATTTTTATACAATCTATGTTCTTTCTCGTCTTATTAAATTCCTTTACCTTTTGCAAGGGCTATTCAGGAATACAGTGGTCAATGAGCATACCAAAACAGTGATCGGATCGAGATAATGCAAGTGCAACTGAACAAGTACACTGTGTATCGATAGATTTCTCCCGAATCCAAATCTTGATTTCAAACACCTCTAAGGTAGCGTATTGTGTAACAATCTCAAGACTTTATGCCTTTATCTTTTTATAAATTTTTTGAGGTGCCAGTATTTAAACTAAATCTATTTTCCCTTCCCTCATTGTCTCAGAAAAAGTATATACTATTACTAAACAACCATTTAACAAATACATGTGTTGCGTTATAAAAAAGAAATTGAAGACTGTACCTTGTCGGAGTATAAATGTAACTAAAAATAAATAAATTAGTGATTGCAGTTTTAGAAGAACTATAGATTCGATCAGCTGCAAGAAACCTCAAAAGAATAGAGCTCTTATGCGAGAGCTTTTATAACAGGTGGTATTTAATTAGAATGTGTTTTGAAAGAGTCATGTACGAAAAAGAACAAGGTAGGGGGTCCAAGAGCGGGATTAAAAAAATCTAATGACGGTTTTGTATTAATGTTTGGTTGTTCTAATCTTTTATCTAAGAGCATCCGCATCTGTTTTCTTGAAAAAACTCAAACAAGTTAAGATTTGTCACCAAAGTTAAAAATCACACACAGAGAGCATAGAAATACACTAGAAGAGGGTACGAGAGAGAATGCTAAAATTTCTCCCAATTTTTAAGTTCATTATAATATGCGGGTTTGGGCTGGCTTAAGTGATAGGGAGATGAGCTTCTATTACAGAGGTTACAGTAACTGGTTTGATCTCAAGATTGGGCAAAATTTTTTGTTCATACTCCGCCCTCTACTAGTTGGATTGATTTTCTTCTTCCTTTTCGAATAATAGTTTCTATTGCCAAACGATAACTCTTACAGGCCATCGGTTTTCTGACATTCTTACGACATGGCCAGCACATTTATCTTTGTGCTTAATTTAAGACTGCTGTCCTGAGAGGTCATATGTACGCTTAGCTGTTGTCTAATCCATCTGTTGGTTTTGTCGTCAAGCAAGGATACTTGTTCTTTATAGAGGGAGGGAGAGAATTCTCTTCCTCTCTCAGGGTTTAACGTCTCCTAGGTTCCCCTGGGGGATCCTATACGGCGAATAGGATACACCAATCACCTGTCTTTTTATGCTTCCATGGGCAATAAGCTTAGCTAAGATTCTATTTGAGTTTCAGGAGGAATGTCTATGTGGAAGAAAAGAAACAAGGTAGACATTTTTTTTCTTATACATACAACTGTAGGCAGCTGGAAGATGTTTTCTTCTGGACCCACTGGATCACCAAGTTGTGAATATTTTTAAGTCACAAATTTCAACATCTCTTATTTCTTACCGATGCAGGTTGATGAAAGCAATCCACGTGATCCGGGTTGCATGGCGACTTTTTAAACTGTTTTTTTTGTTTCTATGCCGGAAAAACCCTATTATTGACATGCGACCTTAACCCGAGATGAAAATGGCATTGAATATAGAAATATTGAGCAAACAACAACAACAACAACAACAACAACAACAACAACAACAACAACAACAACATCAATTTACTTTTGTAAACAAAGTACAATGTAAATCCTAAGAATGCATAAAAGATATAGAGCCTATATAAAAAGGTTTTATACCTCAGTGAGGCTGATACAGTCATATTCCACGGAAATTGGATTAAGTATGATTAAAGCGTTCTAGAAAAAATACAAGGAAAGTGAAAAGAGCATGTCTTAGTAAGAAAATTTAAACTCAGACAAAACTAAATCTAAATGAGCATGAAAACACGTTAATTTATTTATAATATAAAGGCTTATGTTCATGAAGTATTTAGGATTCTAAATTAGCTTAAGCTTCAAGGTAAATAATATTAATTTAACTAGTAATATTTAAGGGCTTTTTCATTTCTTTTCCCCCTCTTTAACGTGAAATAAAAGAAGTCGGCAGCAACTCTCCGCCGCTCCTGGCCAAGTAAGCGACCTTTGTGCGGGGTCGGCCAACTCTGGAAGTTTAATCCGCCGCAGCATCAATAATTGAGAAGACCTAGCTGTTCCGGCATATAGCCCGTGATGTTCCGTACTGTTCATTAGTCTCCGCTCCGCTCCTTTTACGACATCGTCTCACCGCGCTCCATCCATTATTCAGCCCCAGGGCAAATTAATAATGGTGGTTTCCTGGTGGTACAATGCATTTTTCTCGTCCCTCTTCTTCCCCTGTCGATTGTCTCTGCTTTGCTGTATATGTACGCTGGGCTTGGAGGACTAGAAGTTTTGAAAGCGGTCTTGTTTCACTCATAAACGGCTCTAATAACTCTTAATGGGGCTTATGAGGGAGTGGTATGTCTCTTGGGGACTTTGCGGAGAGATAACTCCAGTGATTCTATTCACCATAGATTGTGATTTAAGAAGCTAAGTTGAAATTACCTCTCTTGGTACATAACTTGACTATCAAATTTATTCTAATGCTATAATGTATAACCTTCTTCATTTTATGAAAATCTGTTTAGCTTTCCACATATAAACAAGATTTATTGTGTTCTAGACTACAATTAATAATACAAACACCCTTGTTGTTTATAGTTTCATGTCACATGTTTTTGTAACCTTTTATAATAGTTTAACTCCCCTATGCAGAAGCAACAACAACAACAACAACAACAACAACAACAACAACAACAACAACGGGATCTGTGATAAGAACTTTATTAAAAATCAATAGCTGTAAAATTTGCATTTGGAATCTATAAGAAAGGAATAGCATCACTCAATATTTGAACCCATGTTTCATGATAGATTATATTGGCGAAAAATTAATATAATGCAGTAAACTTAAAACTGGTAAAGAAAGAAATTTAAAATGTGTCAAAATGTAAAAATAAAAAAGGGTCTGAGAAGAATATAACTATTAATTTTAGTTAGTTTAAGTGTGACTATTTTAATTGCATGACGACAACCCATTTGCACGATTTTTAAATACATTACCGGTGCTCGCATGGCTTTTGATCATGTTGTCTTGTTGTTCAATTTTGATCTCCGGCAGATCAGAGATAATTCTCATCCCCACTTAGAGTATGCTACCATTCTCAGCACCAAGACCTTATTGAGTAAAGCTCTTAAAATTTTAGACTGCCTTAAAGAAATTATGCTATTAAAGGTCCTTACCGTTCTTATATTTTGCCCCGCTTATAGTATTATAGTTGTCTTCAATAGAGATTATAAATTTACAAATCATAGCTTTGGAAGTTACGCCTCTCTGCTCAAACGCATCTTCTTCCCTGCGGTCATGTACCTGCTCTTGTTTATGTACGAATTTTACTGGATATTTTGAACTATCTGTATCGAATCAGAGGAAATCTTCATTCATCAATCGCTATAATGCTATAAATCTTTATTCACTCGTGGCTATAGTGCTAGAAATCGCTACTCACCCATCGCTATAATGCTAGAAATCGCCACTCACCCATCGCTTACAGTGCTTGAAACAAAAGCTTCAAAAAGCTTCGGGAGTTCTCCACCTTGCTTGAAGTGCATCCTAATCCGGTCCTCGGGTCAGCGATTACAGAGAGAGCCGCAGGGACAATTGGTGCTCTCCCTTCCCCTAGCCCTTTGTGCACTCATTAAAAGTTTCAACAAATCTGACCCTTGACCTTTTAGTGAAGCAGATGCGCGCTTTGACGGAACAAGCCTTCTAAGACGACTCTATTATTAGAGCGTGCAGTGAGCAATGGATACAACACAATGGCGCCTGGGCCCTCCAAACTCGCCCTTTGGAGCAGGTTATAATTATCTCTGTCTTGGTCAATCAAGTGTGAAAACTTCTAATTTTGATGTTTTGTACGGGAAAAAGAAAACGTTTGTTTAGTGAAAACGTGTACATTCTCAAAATCAAAGCAAGACCTAACTTTATAAAAACTCCAGTTTATAGATGTCAAGCATTCCATATCTTATAGACTTTTCCAAAAAAACTGGTACATGTGTATACCAAACATAATTATGCCGCGGAACAGTCTTTTTTTTTTCTTTTGCATAGAGAGTCGCTTTCCTAATCACGGGCCGCCAGATGGCTCAGTCAGTATTGCTTTGTAATGATAAGCAAGAGGTTGCAGTTTCAAATCTTAGTTGGTGTCATATATCATAGGCGATAATTGGTCACAGGCCGAGCACACACACAGAGGTTGCAAAAGGTAATTTAAACAATATAGACCACAGCTTTGTTTAACATCATTCTTATTTCTAACATCAGAACGTTCATTTGATGTTCAAGAAAAAAATTTTGATTGTTTACATTTTAGGTATGCAGTTAAATAAAATTTTTTTTTTAATATTGTAAAAGTATTTTAAATTAGTTAAGTTATATCCCATGGTAAATTTTTTTTTTCCATAATTGAGATAATTATTTGATTTTGTGCTCCACGGATTGCTATAAGATAAGGTTATAAAAAAGAACATTCGATCGAGACAAAAACATCCAAAATCAATATTAGATCAAGATGAAGACGTACTTGTTAAATATCTTTTTTATGGGAATTTAATTCCAGTAATACTGAGTCAACACAAGCGTTTTAATATTTCTAATTCAAGGAACCCCAACTATACACAATGTAATGTGATTCTTAAAGATTAATCAGGTTCTACAAACTCATTTGGTTTAGCTACAGAAAAGTATCTCCCAATCTCATCACAGTAAATAGTCTCACGGTTTTGTATTATAACTACAATCTCAAATGTATTGTAACATGGTGATAAGGCCTCTCTGTCGAGCTAAGAATAAGGTTAGTCAGATGGGGTCTAACTAAAATAACTAAATAGAAAATAGCTATGCTTGGGTCGCTCGCCTCACTCTCTTACGTTACAGCAAACAAGTATTTTTAGTGAGCATTAATTTTCATACCTCAAATATTCTGGGTGAAGGTTGGATCACAACTGTTTCAGTTGTGCAATTATTGTGTAGTATATAGTAATGTAGAACGATCTAGCAAAGTAAAGGAATTCGAATAAGCTCAGTCGGTAGAGCGAAGAATCTTCTCAACAGAAGGTCCTGGTCCGATTCCCTCATCAGATTCGTTGATTCCCACTGGGGTCCGTGAGGTAGAACATCGGCTTCCGACGCAGGAGGTCGTGGCAATTTTGCCTACTGGTTGGGTCGGTGTATTTTCATGTGACCAGCTGCGACAGGTATCCCCGCGGTGTGGGGCAGCACATAAAATTGTCCGACGTTAGTCTTGGGGCCCGTCCACAAAAAATCCCATCTAGTACTCTACAACTCAATTCAACATCGTAACCTATAAGATCCTTCTTGGGAACCTTGTAAGTATTAAGATATGACTTCTAAGAAAGTGTAAGAAAAAGTAAAACTCACATTTTTTAAGGAATAAAAATAAAAATAAAAATAATTGGACGTCGAGATTTAATATATAAAACCAGTGACTGTTTAACCCTAGATTTTCGTCGTTCAGTCTAAAGCACTGATCGATTGAACTACCGAGGCTTGAGCCGATGTCACTGCACTGTGCTTGAGCTTATGTCTGTTGGTTGGGCTGTGTGGAGGAGGCTATAGCCCTAAGAGGATTCTGTAACAGGAGAGCTGCGTGATCTTTAATCCCTGGAAATCCCCGTTGATGGGGTAAAGAAACTAATGAAGATGTATAAAGTAACAAAGCAAAAACAGATTGTGTTGAACTGAAGAGGCGATAATCCAGGATTGGATAAATGGATTTTTATAGTTATAAAAAAAGCCTTGGAAGCTTTTGTTAATAATGGCTATAATGATCATTTATGAAAATAAGAGAGTGGTGATTTTAATAATAATTCAACCATTTCAATCCTAATTATATCAACTTTGATTATAGAAATGGTGGGACACGTTTATGTCTCATGAAGTGTACAAGATTTTCCCTTGGCCCATTCGCGTCTTATTTACTATCGCTAAATTGAACTACCTTTCCGCCCTTCATAAGACATTACGCATATTGATGCTAGAAACTGATAATCTTTAACATTCTAACCCTTTTCATTAAAATAAATCGTACTATTTTGTGCCGATGAAAACAATCCTGTGAGTGAATGTTTTGTTTAAAATAATTTTTGATTTAGCTAAACCAAATTATTAACCTTATTAGAAGTTATATTATGTTTAATTGACTCTCTGAGTCTCCTAAAAGCTTGATAAAATGTTCTTTGAACAAAAACGTAATAAAAACCAATAAGTCTGAAAGAAAAAAAAATCATTTTCTAAATTCTTTCTACACTGGCTTTTAATTTTCATCAAGATTCAAAATAACTTTAAAAAAATTCAGATGAACAATTCAGATTTTCTTAATACGATTTTATCTGATCATTAAAAAAGTTCTTGTTTATTTCTAAAGAAGATCAGTTTTAATGGAGGTAAATGTAAATCAAATAATAGCTTGCTTACATTCATTATGGCGATATAAAGAAATCTTTGATCAGGGTCCATCCTCTTTTTTCCCCATATACATTACATTTTTTTCCCAAAGGTTTGTCGGTATTTTGTTCAGGTGAAAATCTAGAAACGGTGCTGACAATTCGATTCCAGTTCATCTACGTACGCTCCCGTGAACGCGGTATGATATGAAGAAACCCAGGGGGAAACCGGTTCTAATTAGTCCGCGGGGCAACTAGGTACGCATGCGCTGTCTTCAGGGAAACGAAAACATCCGAAGCTTTCAGAGCAGAGGCAGCAGACTTGTTGGCGTCAACAATACCTTGGGTTTACAGGTATAAAGATAACATTCTAAGAATATATCAGTACAATAGCTTAAGATAGTTTTTTTAATGAGTTGGATGAAAAAGACAAAACCCTCAGAAACAAAAATTGTGCCTTTTTTGCTTGACGCACTCGGCCTCTTCTTCTTAAAAAGAAATAATAGTAATAAAAAAAAACACACGTAAAAACAAGAGAATGAATAGGAAGGTTCACTTAAGTCAAAGTTTATTGAAAGCTGAGGTGAATTTATACTTTAGAGTCGCTCATGAAGACTGAAATAGGGATGGGATTCAAAGAAAGTAAAGGCCAATCCTTACCCCTTTAACTTAGTCAATAATTATACTGTCAACCTATTGGCACGGCAAAAAGTGAGATTCATTTAAATCAATTTAAGTACCTTAAAAAAAAAAACGAT
This sequence comes from Elysia chlorotica, assembly GCA_003991915.1. Taxonomy (NCBI): domain Eukaryota; kingdom Metazoa; phylum Mollusca; class Gastropoda; family Plakobranchidae; genus Elysia; species Elysia chlorotica. The sequence continues at coordinate 69,522 of RQTK01000822.1, forward strand.
TTTCAACGAATGGCACATTCATGTTCTTGGAAATAAGCACCCCAACAACTGATGTCCTTTCATTGTATATTGTATAAAAACACTAACCTAAAAAACAGATGCGTACTTTAAAAAAATCTAAATCATGCCTAGATCTAGTGTTTTTTTCCCCTCCAATTTGCTTGTGGGACCAAATAGCCCCTATATCTACTCGATTCATATTTCCCACGAGATATTTTCCTACGTCAATGTTCTATTGAAAATAATTTTCCGATTCTTTTCAAACTGCCACCAACTAGATAAATCTTTATTGCAATTATAAGACAAAAACTGTAGGACAGATTGTGTTGAAAATTTTCTTCATACCTCTGGATTTCAAACTCTCAAAATCTCCGTTATGTAAGCCGTTGGTGTTTAAAAAAAAAGGTTAAAAACGAAGGTCATCTAACCTGCCATTTATTTCATACGAACATTTACCACTTAACTAGACATACTTTTTCTCTTGAATACACAAATTATAATTCTAAATCTATTAGATTACTTATAGATAGGCTTATCCAATAACTAATAGCACAGCAAAGCCAAGTTGTAAATTAGAAAGATACTCTTAGAAAAGTTAGGAAGTAACAATAATTGGAGGAACATTATTTTTTTTTTCGTCTTGTCTTTTCCGCAACGAATTCTCGAGTTGCTCGTAAGAAACCTGAAAAGACTATTATTGGCTTTGACAAAAATAACAATCTATGTCCCGTCCTGTGCATTATACAAGCCAATCTGTAGGGATTTCTGGGCGTCAGTGTCCGGCTTGTTTCCCCAGCACCGCACATCAAAGCTACGGTGCATAGACTGTATAGTGCCTGCCGAGAGCTAATTATCCATCACAGGGGGCCCTAGCCTGGACATAAAGACAATTAAATATTGAAGAGGATCCTGTAGGATTGCCTCGGCTAACGGGACTAAAGGGCCCCTAGGACTGCCCAGAAGTACCACTGTGGAGTGCACCAGAGGGTGGCAAGGGGTCAGCCTGATCCGGGCCGGGGTGTGGTGGACGTGGTTTGTTTATGTGGCACCTCAGCAGTTTTTCCTGCTTACCGTCACGCGGGTGTTCCGTCTGAGGAACATTATAAGGCCGCAGGGAAAACTTGTTTTTGCAGCGATATTCCGCATCGATTCCAGTGCATCGTGAATGTAGTTATTAAAAAAAAAAACCGCGCGCAAGACAAGCGGTACAATATTATTGTTTTCTTAAAACTTAAGAGATCTGTCACTCTTAAGAAATAGTACATAATCTGAAATCTGGTTATATATAATAAAATGATTATGGAATTACAGTGTATATCAATACATGTAATCCTCGGTGCTTAACATTAAAAATGAGACATCTCAATAACACACTGATTGGATTACCAATTCGATTGTATAGACTAAAAATGTGTTTATTTAAGCACACCTTAAGGGATAATATATTATGCCTATACATGAACATCTACAAAAGAGGAACATAATCACGACGGTTCGGTCAAGGCGTGAGACAAGGATTGGCTTAATTAGCGGTTGAAGAACGTCTTTTGTTTACTCATTAACTAAGGACGAATTGTTTATATTTCCAGCTAAATTATTTTTTGCAAAGGTTGTCTTTCCAAGTATCGTTTCTGTGTAGATAAAAATCAACTGAGAGAGATAGAGATAGACATAGCGATAGACCTAGAGACAGATAGAGAGAGAGGAGGGAGAGAGAGAGAGAGAGAGAGAGAGAGAGAGAGAGAGAGAGAGAGAGAGAGAGAGAGAACCGCGAGAAAATGTAAAAAAAAAAAGAAAGAAAATAATTATAATAACATGAAAAAAAAAAGAGTTTTGACAGTTTAAGATGCTTTTCGTCAAACTCTTTATTTTAAATCTTTGCAATGCAGAAATATATATTGCACATATTTATTGCATACTTTTGGTTATGCACGACATAGCGGGCACGATATTCAGGGCGAGGGTTTGCGTCAATCTCCAGCGCAAGTCGAGTCGCGTGCGAACAACGCTAACTTGGTCAAACTGAGAAACACCCAGGAGGCCTTCTGATCTGCAGGGGGAGGGGGGAAGTGATGATGATGAAATTACAGGGCAGGGATCTGATCGGCAAGCAGTAAGAGCATTCCACTGTTACTTTTTCTCATTTGTACCGACCAGCCTCACCCTACCCCCTTTCCCCCCACCACAATCAGAAAGGCGACTAATCCACTAGTGATCATCGCCCCCTTCTTTCTCGCCATTACAAACCGGGCTGTGTCCCAGCCCTATAACGGGTCTCCCGGCGGCAAAGCACGTGCATGCACGCGATCCAGATGGTCAGCGTCCCCCTGCACGCGCCATATGCCACACACTGGACCCTGGGAACACCAGGGGCCTTGGACTCCATAGTCCATCACTGGACAACAGAACTGGACATCAGGGTCTCGGTCCTTCCAAGCCATTACAGGTCTTGCGATGACGTGTCTCATAGCGAAGACGAAGACGATAGGTAAGGAAAACTGCATCGTCGTCCAATCATAGCTCTAGCCAAGACTAAACTGGCCAATGAGCGATCAGAAAACGCCATGCCTAAGGGGTGCCTAAGGGGCGTGGTTATGCTATCGATCATCCTTGTGTCAATCGCAAAGCGTGTATTTCTGACTCTGCTAGGCTGGCTACATCTGAGGTTTGATCTCAGAGGCTCTGTCTCTGTCCGGGCGAATCTGTTCTAATTGCGCCTGACGATCCAGAAACTGGCCCCGGTTAAAATGAAAGGGGTCAAACCGGAGGTGGCTGTTGGAACGTTCGTGGGAACAAAAGTCTCCAGCGATTACTGCTAATTTGCAGGGCGTTTAAGGTTGCACCGCCAACGGTTCGGCCAATTAGGAACACTAACTTGAAGCATACATCGAGATTTCCTTCAGTTTGAGCCCAAGAAATGAACGGTTAAAGATTGGTGTTTGAATTTGACAAATCTAGAGTAAAACTTGCAGGACAAAGAGTTTTAGTTAATGTCCTGCAATTCATTTCTTTCATCATACAATGTAAAAGTTTCAGTTTTCCATATCTGCATACAAATTTAAAATTTAACCGTGCGATATAAGTTAAAAGACTAAAGATGTAAGTTAAAAGACTAAAGATATAAGTTAAAAGACTAAAATTTGTGTTCATTTACGTGTATGCTGGATAAAAGGTCGAAAATATCCAAAACCTATCAATCGTTTTTCCACTTCTTTAAAAAAATTGTTTTTTCCACTTCTTTTGAAAAAAATTGCACATAATGAAGATTTTCTAAAATTGCATAGTATCCCAATTCACAAATCGCTGGTGTTTCTTTGTTTTTTTTTTCATTCAAACATTCATGAAGATTCTCTTCAAAGAAAACCTTCCATACACGACCAAAGCAAGCATTAGATTAACTGTTTGTATTTTGACAGAAAACTGCTGCACATACTTCCATGTCTATTTTATGACGAGCAGATGTAGGCTTTCGGCAGGCTCGTGCGAACAAGGGAAAGGTGAGCATCCATAAACACTATTTATTTTCCTTATCCACACAATATAACTCAAAACTATCAAAACAAAGGGGGAAAAGAACCCGTAGACACAAGAGGGAATTTCCATCTCCGAAAACCATGCATTGATGGGTTCAATTAAGTAAAACAAAGACGTATATCCAGACAAATGACAATTCAATTGGAGGAAACTGCCGGAACTTATCGCCGATAACAGAGTTAACCCAAATACTACTAGCTCCACCGGCGCTGAAGAACTGATTGAATAAACGGAACCTGGCCCAGGAGGGTCACGGACGGTGCTGGGACAAGCCCCCAAATACAAACCAGCCCGGTGATATTTATCATGACCTCTTCCCGACGACCTCCAGATGTTAAAGGGAGAGCAACATCAAACACTGAGCAACTCGCCTTCTTCGAGAGAGATTCCCGAAAATACATCCCCACTCGCTTCTTCTCTTTTGTACTTTACACTTTGTGATAAGCAGATTTCTCCTTTTCCAAGGGATCAAAGCTCGCAGTTTCAGCAATCTTCTTTACCCTAGGTACTCACATCGTCTCTGTGAATGTATATAGCGAAAGCGCACACGAAAAATATATGTGCATAGAAATAGTCGTTATACATCTAGCACTTGAGTATATGCGACCATATAGCACAGCGGCTAAATTATTTAAACTCATTATTTTAGTGCATCTATATTCGTTCATATTGATAGTACTTTATAATACTTGCAATAGTTGCATAGAAAACTTATAATGATACCACTGTTTAAATGAGGGCCTAGTGAATCGTTCAGTACGTAGTTTTTCCAACCGAAGATTTTCACACCAGTGGAGTTGCTCGTGGGTTCTAATTTATTATGGCAATTTGGTCAACATTATAAATAGATAGCTACACTGGAAAAATATCTTTACATTCAATACATAACCTAACATATCACCATGATTATAAACGCATGGTTTTCCAACAATGGAAATATAATAATGTATCATGATTCCGGTCTGACATAGTTTTTTATGCTATAGACATATAAAATCGATTTCATAATCAAATATTTTGACCTTGAAGACTTAAACATCGATCAAAATATTATTCAAATTGAAGTTATTTTGTATTCGTCTGTCAAATGGCATTCGATGTGTTTTAACATTAACACCCCCTCAGTTTTCTTCTTCTCGCCAATTCAACCACTCAGTTGAACAGAGAAATGTTTTGAGATCTTCATCTAACAGGGTATAGATTACTAGAGCCTCACGGACTTGAAGTAATCGTCCTTACTTTATCTACATCTCATGCTGCTCGTCCCAAAGCGAAACAACAATGCTTAACACATTTTCTGAGAAACGGGCAGGGGAGGAATAGGTTAAGCTTTTACAACAATTCCCTCTAGTATTCTAGTCTGCGTTCTGAGCCGAGGAGTGGAACAACTGAAGCTTTGATGGCATGATCTTCAAAAAACACAGGTTTACCCAGCATGACAAAGAGATTCTGGCCAAAGTTAATATAAGTTTAGTACAAAGAGAAAAATAAAAATAGATGAAAAAGTATCTGTAAGAATAATTTTGTTTTAAATCTAATCCTTGTGTTCATTAACCTAAAATGTTCGTATATTGGCTTATCAATATTCAGAAAAGAAATACCCCCCCCCCCAACCTAAAAAAATACAATGAGAACACACTAATAGTTGCATGGGGCAAACTTCTCAATCATACAACATAAACAAAAATATGAACGGAACAACACAAAATTATCACCCATTACGAAAATTATTTTTGACCCACTACTACCTTCATTTCTCATCTTTTTATAATGAAGCTAAGCCCAAGATTGATATGACAAAGGCTTTTTATGGGGGAGTCAGGAAATTATACAAAATATGCAATGCATTAATTAGCTCTCATATTATACGTGGGTATAATCTTTAGGTTATGCAAACACTCTCCAATTTTCACATTTGAACATATTGAGCCAAAAATTTACCGGAAACTTCTTAGCCACTCGACATTTAAATGTACCAAAAAGACGGAAGTCTAAAAATGCGGATTTTCGGACGGAAACTAATAATTTTATGGCATACGTAAAAAAAATAATATTGATATTTAAGCGCGCACACTGCACAATTTTTTTAATGCATGAAATATTTTTTGTTGTTGTTGTTGTTGTTGTTGTTGTTGTTGTTGTTGTTTTTGTTTTTGTTATTTTTTTAATCAGACGATAAATTTAAGCCCACTTAACTCAATGGTCTGTAAGCATAATAAACAAAGCAACCAAACGCAAAACGAGGAAACAAACCAAAACTTTACAATAATTTTCTATAAGCGTTTTGAACAACATGGTCTATCTCTTCCTAAAAGCATTTTCAACTTCTAAAGCTATAGTATTTATGGAAACATAATTTCGAGTTTCACCATCTGTACGTGTAATTTATTTTAGCTTAGTCCATCACAGTGGGTTTGCAACTAGTTTAAACAATTTAAAAAACAAAAAAAAAAACTATAAAAAACAGAGTTAAAGATGTAAGTGTGCCCCCTCCGCCTCCTCTTCAATATTTTTTGGGGATAAATAGTCATGTTATGTCTACTGGGCAAATGTGCAGTTTTTTCCATTTCTCTCAATTTCACAACGTTAAAAAACAACAACCTATGCTTTCCATAATGATCCTTTTTGTATTCTCTCAAAGCAGCCTGTCGTGCACCCACAGTGCTTTTAGTTCTCTATGACACTGTGTGTTTTGTATGAATGCACAGACAGGGCGGGCATCTGGCGAAGAGCGCACTGCAGATTCTGGATAAATAATTGTTCACCATTTGACAAAATAACTGGCGCGCGCCTACACCAGTCCATTAGCATTATCAAACATCATCAACACGGAACTGAGAAGACAAAAAGCGAAACAGCAAAAAAATCGCAGTGTCTATTAACATCAAAATGAAAATCCAAAGCAACACATTCACCCTATTGAATTTTCTACCACTTAGGCTAATCATTCCGGCACTTTTTTTATTGGCATCATAATTCTTTTCGCTTTGTTTGATTTTCCCTTCGATTAGGCATGTTAGACACGCCTCTCTCTCTCTCTCTCTCTCTCTCTCTCTCTCTCTCTCTCTCTCTCTCTCTCTCTCTCTCTCTCTCTCTCTCTCTCTCAACATCAATAGCACAAAAGGGGAAAAAAAAAGCCCACTGTTCCTCTAAGCGATTCAACAACGCGACAGTTCCGTCGGAACTTTGGGCTGCCGCTCAGTGTCGGTTTAAGCCAATTTAGGGGCCAAGTCCAAACTAGCCGCTTCCACCAATTTGTTTACTTCGCTAACCCATTTTAGCTTCCGAGGTTTTAGCAGTCCATTGCTTGGGAGGAGAGGTGGGGGTGGGGGCGCGGGGCGGAAGATCCGACCTCTCGGCCCAGAGTCGATCGGAAACTGGCAGCAAATTGAATAACGTCAAGAGTCGTTGTGGAAATTACCCTTGTTATAGAACAACCGCTCACCGAGTCCCTGCGGACACTGTATCGGGCCGGCCGAAGAGTAGGGTTCGATCGGGGGATGGCAAGGTGGGAGGCCCCAGGGACGCCTCGGGGACAGCGGGGGAGAGAAGAAGAGGGTCTGGGACGGTTACTCCCATAGAGATTATCATCTCTCCCCAGTGACCAAACTTGCATCGGAAAATTATACGCCAAGTCCTAAATAAATATATACATGAACAAACAAATAAACACAAAATCTTACTACAAGTGAGGAAATATTTGAAAGAAAAAAAAAACGACCCACCCATAAAATTGAGGGGGAAAAAAGAAACGCGAAACATTGCTCATAATCACTTTTGATATATTTTACTTTAAAAACACAAAGAGATTAAACAATATCAATTATTACGACGCATCCTGTGTAAAACATGATTAGGCACTAAAAATATATTCAATAAAACATATGGTTGGTGGCAGGAAACATTAATTGTACATCAATTTTAATGACAGGATTTTTTTTTCGAACTCATAATGAATAAACCTATCACTACTAGTTACTATTAACACTACTTTCACTACCAGCATCACCAGTGCTGTTGTTGTTCTTGCTGCTGCTGCTGCTGCTGCTGCTACTACTACTACTACTACTACTACTGCTGCTGCTGCTACTACTACTACTACTACTACTACTACTACTACTACTACTACTACTACTACTCTCTGCTGCTACTCTCTACTACTACTACTACTACTACTACTACTACTACTACTACTACTACTACTACACACTATTTCTGCTATTGTTGTTGCTGTTGTAACTTTTGCTGCTAATATTACCATGAGTTTCTTTTTATTTAAAGATTTTATATTGCTAAGAACCCAATTCAGAGATCTACATTTTTTTTTCACTTTTCTTTTTTTTCCACATCCTTTCTATTTGTCTCTTTCTCCTTTTTTCCCCTTTTTTCCCCCCCCCCCCCTCAATTTTATTTCTCTCTTACATGTCCAAAAAGGCTATATAATTATATAAGTTGTTAATCAGTTTCTTATTCTCTTTCTTTTTTTCTTTGTTTTTTTTTCTGTCTCTCTGTCTGTCTCTTTCTCAATAGATTAAAAAGGCATTATTGTGTTATCCTCTTCTGTTGTCTCTTTCACTTTCACTTAGTACTTAATATTGTTTTGCTCGTCATTGATTGCTTAGATATAATATTATTGATAAAAAAATCGTTCATGTCCTTGTTAAGTTTGAATATTTATACAATGTAGCGATATTTTTTTTTTCTTGTTCTTTGATACAGGCCGAAGGTCGAAAGCTTGCGTGTTTAGCAATTTTTAAGGCTGCATCATATTTTAATGCATTTTTTATCGCAATTTGTTGACCAAGCTTTACTGAGACAACAATTCCCCTGTTATTTTATTGATCACACTGCAACCACTATAACTCGCCTACCACCACTACGAAGTAGCTGAGGAATTTACATCAAGTGTTTTTAGACAAGATTTATGAAGTAATAACGCCACGCACATTTGTATATATTATTGAAAATGACATAAAGACATAAAGACCTATTTAAAATAATAATGAGGACTTCACATTAACTTTTAGAGCTCAAAAATAGAAAGCTCACCTCATCAAATCAAGTTGTTGGGTTGCTCGACCATTAATTCTACTTGAGTTATACCCCAACACATGCAATAATGCTCATAATGAACATAGGGGTGGCTTTGGATCTTTAGTTAAGGGAGAAAGAAAGTTGAGAAAAGTAATTTTGGCACGCTTATGCAGCGTCGCTATCAATATTTACTTAATGAAAGGAGTGTTTATTTATAATTTGGGACATCAGTAGGCTACCTGGGGAGTAAGACTACCTAACCGTTTACTGATCTCCTATATCCTCCAACAGACAGGTTATATGCTCGTAATGGGTAGATCCCACAGGTCTTTGCACCTAACAGTAACACTACCAGGTGTAGATGTAGCCTTTGGCACTCGACTCTAGAAGACGTCAGATAATTGAATAAAATCTATGATTGGATCTTTGGTTTCCAAGGACGCCGTCCACAGCTTTATTAAAGTGTTTGCAAGTTGATTTTGGGAAAGGGAAAAAACGAACGAATATCCAGAATAAAGACACCAAACAAAAAGACCATTCCAAACAAAACAAAATCAGAACAAAAAACAAACTAACAAAAACAAAAACAAAAAAAGAAAAAGAAAAGAAAATTTAATTATTTTTACTAGCCGCCTACCCATTATCAGCATCCGAAATATCTATCTAAGCTTAATTGAGATGTAGAGAAAATGTAACTTAATTTGCTGCGCAATGTACCAAAATCTAGAACAAAAATGGACTAGATATTCTAAAACTAGGTTCTAGATCTACCTGTAATTTTACCGCCAAAACAGCAATAACTAAGAGGGCTAGAGAAAGGAAGAAAAGAAGTTGTGCGCGAGAGAGAGAGAGAGAAAGAGAGAGAGAGAGAGAGAGAGAGAGAGAGAGAGAGAGAGAGAGAGAGAGAGAGAGAGAGAGAGAGAGAGAGAGAGAGAGAGAGAGAGAGAGAGAGAGAGAGAAGGGAGGAATGAGGAAGGGCTCAAAAGTAACGATTTGTGTAAAGATTAGGCCTAAACTAATCTAGATACGAGATTGTGAACAACCAAGAGACTGGTGCATTACGTGTAGATATAGATCTAGATCTAGATTCTAGGCCTATAATGTAGACGTAGGAGTACACACTTTAGGAAAGGAGGTGCTACATTACCTGCAAAGAATGAAAGCAAGTTTCTAAAATAAGATATCAATACCCATAGACTTGCTTCAGTATAGTTATTGTTAAGTGTGGCCAAAGGATATCTGCCCGGCTAGCTCAGTCGGTAGAGCATGAGACTCTTAATCTCAGGGTCGTGGGTTCGAGCCCCACGTTGGGCGAATTTTTTTTAATTTGTTATTGATACAGGATATTTAACTGGTATGAATTATTTTTGTGTAAGTAATTTTAGAATAAGTTTTTAAATGAACATGTGTTTATTTTTGTAATTACACAATCATACTTTATTATACTGATATTATAGAATTTTTTTATTATTATCAGTAGTAGTAGTAGTGGTAGTAGTAGGAGTAGTAGGAGTAGTAGTAGGAGTAGGAGTAGGAGTAGGAGTAGGAGTAGTAGTAGTAGTAGTAGTAGTAGTAGTAGTAGTAGTAGTAGTAGTAGTAGTAGTAGTAGTAGTAGTAGTAGAGTGTAGTAGGAGTAGTGGGAATTCTTCTTCTTCTTCTTCTTCTTCTTCTTCTTCTTCTTCTTCTTCTTCTTCTTCTTCTTCTTCTTCTTCTTCTTCTTCTTCTTCTTC
>RQTK01000822.1:80452-102689 GCA_003991915.1 Elysia chlorotica
TATTAATAAATAAAATATTATTATTTACTATTATGGTATCAATAGGACAAGTTAGAAACATCACATAAAATAACACAAAATCCAACAAAATAACTTTTTTCGAAGAAAACATCCCCATTTGCTAAATTTAGCATAGGTAGGTCGCTTACTTAATGAACACAAGTTTTTTTTGCCATCAGATATCAGTTTCTAAGTGAAAAGAATGAATGAATGAATGAATGAATGAGTGAATGAATGAATGAATGAATGAATGAATGAACGAATGCGTGAACGAATGCATTAATGAATGCATGAATGGATGAATGAATGAATGAATGAATGAATGAATGAATGAATGAATGAATGAATGAATGAATGAATGAATGATGTACCAGTGCTATTTAAGTATAGTAGTCCCATAGATATATAAATAGCATTAATGAATAGCCCTTAATCATGACTATTCGAGTCTGAACAAAAAAGTTCGCCCAACGTGGGGCTCGAACCCACGACCCTGAGATTAAGAGTCTCATGCTCTACCGACTGAGCTAGCCGGGCTGGTGATGATTACGGCAGAGTGCGCATTTTATTCCCTATACTACAGACTTCCCACACAAAATTTGCCGCCATGTGACTGTTGGCTAAAAACACCTGTATTCAAATGAGGCAAGCAGCAACGTTATTTTTCGTCAAGAAGATTATTGTACTTGAGTGTTGGAGCGCTGTTATGTTAACCCAAAAAACTGACCAAGATTGTTTTAGTGAGAGGTGATTTAACTGTATCCTATTTTAGATAGATTCCAGTGATATGTACAAACTGCAAAAACAACCAAAGCTTAATAAGTCATTTTTCAGTAAAGGTCTATAGTTATTATTCATGTTGTGCATATACATGTTAACAAAAGAAAAATACAATGAGCGTGTAAATAGTTCGGGCTGAGTCGCTGACAAAGACATAGTTGCTTTTTTTTTTTTTTTAAATTATGGTACCGTATTCCTGTGTATGAAAATGAAGGGTTTATAGAAAATCATAAACCAACTAACCAAATAGCACTTACCAAAAAAAAAAATATGACAATGACAAAAATGATACTATTATAAGTTGTTTAGTTCCCCTTCTGAGAGCCTCTATGGCAATACTTTTGGCAACCCAATTTAACCAAGTACTAAGTGCTAAGGACTATGCAGTTGTTCAGGCTAATTGAAGGCCACCAAAAACTACGCCATAAAGAACAAAGAAAAAAAAACCCACAAGAAATTAGGGAAAACCCAAAACAACAACAATACAAAAATGAAAACAATAGACAATGAAAACAAACAAAACCAAACATCAAACTAAAGTCAAACGGAAAAAAAAAATTTAACGAACACGCGTTGATGCAATGGAATACAAATCATTGAAAATTATTATTTTTTAAATCGCCTTATTACAGACTTTTCAAACTTCGGGAGATTAAAATGAGCAGCTCATGTCTATTAAGGCAGGATATTACTATTATATCAATATGAAACTTTTGATTTGTTTTCTTCGTTTGTTTAATTTTTTTGTCTTTATTAAAAAAATTGAGGTTTGTTATTTAGTAGGTGTACAATTATTTTTTAGGGTTTATGTGGGCATACAAATCAAGGACATAATAGTGATTGGCAGACAGACAGACATAAACAGACAGAATAGGGGATAGATAGATAATGATATTACGTATTGACAACGTAGAAAAGTGAGAATATGAAAGGGGTTGAAGGATTGACGTAAAATGTGTAAATTGGGTTGCCAAAATCATTGCCATAGAGGCTCTCAGAAAGGGAACCAAATGGCATCATACGGTACCCATATGTTACTGCTTACAAACTATTTCATATTTTAGACCAGCACAAATTGACAAGCGCGTAGTTCCTGACTTCTCATTCGCACAGGACATCAAGTTCAAGCACCACAGGGAATAGGGGAGAAACGTGTATTTGTGATAGTGTCAATAATAATTATAATGATGTATATTGAAGCTCCGTGAGTAATGTATAATTGTTTATTTCTGTGAAAATGGGCTCTATGTGAGTTGTTTTTTTTCTGAAGAGAGAAGCTAACGAATTTCTCTTATAAAAATCTTTGGCTGACAGGCAAATTTTCGCTGTGTCTTCATCGACCCCCTAAACACAACTCTCTTTTTTCTCTCTTGTACGTTAGTATTCTTTCTTTTTTGTGGTAATAAGATAAGATAAGATAAGATAAGATAAGGTATACTTTATTGTCCATCCAAGGAAAATTTTTTGTGATTTAATAATAAAAGTATAATTATTAAAAAAGATAGCTACATTAATACCTAGTCGCCACTAACTTGTAAATTGTCATAAATAAAAAAATTCATCAGGATAACAATTTAAAATAAAACAAAGTTGTCATTGTAAACAAAAACACAGCTGGGTCAGTATCGCATGTGGTGAAAATCATCCTTACTGAAAACCACACCATAACTAAAGAGCCGGTAACCTGTCAATTATAGATTTTGTCTGACACCGGGAGCCGTACCTAAGGTAAACGCAATTCGGCTTGTGTCAGTGTAATCACAAGAGAGCGTGCCCTACTGTTTTCGGAACCCCACAGGTGTCTGTACCTTCACGGTAGCGGAGCTGACATAGGCCTTGCGATATTGGTATTTATATCGAAACGAAGACGACAGGTAAGGAAATATGCACCAGCGTCCAATCAAAGCTCTGTCCGAGACTTACGGAGCCAATGAGCGTTAAGAAAGCCTGTTGCCTGCGGGGCGTGGCTATGTCATACGTGATCAGCGTGTGGGTCGCAAAGCCTGTAAGAATACTCAATAAATGGTATCAGTTTCCCAAAACACCTTTGGCCATAACCAGACTGACGCTGGTGGCTGGGGTGGGGCTGTGTCTGGACTGGGGTTCTTTATGAAACCCTCTTGTATTTATTTGCTCAGTCAGGCTAAAAATACAAGAGGATTTCGTAAGGAAGATACAGCCCCACCCTAGCCACCAGAGTCAGTCTGATTCTGGCCTTAGGTGGTCTCTAGCTCCAGGTAGATTCAACCATTGAGGTAAGTGACATGGTTCGTTAGTCTTTGTTGTCTGCAGACTTTGAGATGCTTTTTGGTGAGAGTGAGTGCGAAGGAGACTGAGTTGGAGGCAGGCAATGTGTCAATTTAAACGAGTTGTGGAACGAGAGAGAGAGAGTGAGAGAGAGAGAGAGAGAGAGAGAGAGAGAAGTCAATGTGATATATTTGTATTTTGTGGAAAGGCAAAAGAGTCCATGAAACTCCGAGCACTATGAGCGAAAAAGAGACAAAAAGGGAGGATGTGGAGAAAACGGTGACGGAAAGAGAGAAAGTGATAGCTAAATAAGGTAGAACAAAAAAAAAAAAGAAATTATATGGAAGATTGTGAGAGACTGAGAGAGACAGATAGAGACAGAGGGGTTGAAAGAAATAAAGAGAGTAGACATAATACACAGAGAGATTGTAAAATAGAGAGTGAGAGAAAGAGAGATAAAGGGAGCTGGACAGGGAAAGAAAGATAGATAGTAATATAAATAGATAGGGTGAATGAGTGAGAGGTAAAGATAGAGAAACAGACATAGAAAGGCGGAGAGAAAGAGACCCCAATGATAACAACGCCAGTGAGACTGAAGACTGAAGACGTCACATCACCTGTGAAGGGAGGGTCGCGTGCCCCGCACACCTCTAACCACAATATTAGTCTTAGTTGATTCTACACCTCCATACACCAGAAAACTCAACAGTTCCAGGCTACCAAGTGTCACTCTTCTAGGTCGTCAGCTGCAATCAATTTCCAAATTTCAATTAAGCTTATCATCACGTATTGACGCGGTTTACCTAGGGTAGAGCCAAATTCGAACCTCATGGTTGGTGTTATGCCTGACTGAAATAGTAACACAAAGAATGGAGGGAAAGACAGTTAGCACCCTTTGCAATGTAATGAATGGACATTTAAGAGAAGAGGCGTGGAAAGGCTCGAGGTGTCTGTTTAGTTATCGTATTATTCAATCGTCTTATTTTTTGTTGTTGTTGTTGTGGAAACAGGTTGAAGACCCAGACACACCCAAATAATAAATTGATTGCATGTGTCCTCAACTAGTGACATTGTATTTTTTGTTTTTGTTTTGATCATTTGAAAAATGAACTGTGCAAAGTGGGTTACAAAGTTAAGATAAAACAGCTACAGGATGTTAAATTCCTATAATTAGAGAGTTATAGCAACCATACTTGTAGCTCTGACGTGTACCGGTAGCGTGTAGGAAAACGAGGCTCGCTCTACAAGTCATCGCTTGGCTGAAATGCCTTATAGCAGAAGAGAGAGAGAGAGAGAGAGAGAGAGAGAGAGAGAGAGAGAGGGAGGCAGACAGTCAGACAGACAGACAGAGGGGGAGAGGGAGAGAAAGAGTTAGAGAGTCACTGAGAGAAAAATTAAGAAGCATACAACAGGAAACATAGATATAACGTATAATTATGGGTACAGTTAAACATGTGTATAAAATTATAACTGTGTGGAGAGGGAAAAGAGTCCATGAAACTCCGAGCACTGTGAAAGAAAAAGAGATAAAAATGGAGGAGGTGGAGAAAACGGTGACGGAAAGAGAGAAAGTGATAGCTAAGTATGGTAGACCAAAAAAAAGACAGCATATGGAAGATTGTGAGAGACTGAGAGAGACAGAGAGAAAGAGAGAAAGAGAGAGAGAGAGAGAGAGAGAGAGAGAGAGAGAAGGAGGTCAAGGAAATAAAGGCAGAGAGACATATACAGAGAGAGAGACAGAGAGAGAGATAAAGGGAACTGGACAGGGAAAGAAAGATAGATAGAGAGAGTGAATGAGTGAGCGATAGAGATAAAGAAACAGACAGGGGAAGGCGGAAAGAGAAAGAGACCCCAATGATAACAACGCCAGTGAGACTGAAGACTGGAGACGTCACATCACCTGTGAAGGGAGGGTCGCGTGCCCCGCACACCTCTAACCACAATATTAGTCTTAGTCGGTTCTACACCTCCATACACCAGAAAACTCAACAGTCCCAGGCTACCAAGTGTCACTCTTTTCAGTCGTTAGCTGCAATCAATTTCCAAATTTCAATTAAGCTTATCATCACGTATTGACTCGGTTTACATAGGGTAGAGCCAAATTCGAACCTCATGGCTGGTGTTATGCCTGACTGAAATAGTAACACAAAGAATGGAGGGAAGACAGTTAGCACCCTTTGCAGTTTAATGAATGGACATTTAAGAGAAGAGGCGTGGAAAGGCTCGAGGTATCTGTTTAGTTATCGTATTATTCAATCGTCTTATTTTTTTTTTTTTTTGTGGAAACAGGTTGAAGACCCAGACACACCCAAATAATAAATTGATTGAATGTGTCCTCATCTATTGACATTGCATTTTTTCGTTTGTTTGTTGTTGATCATTTGAAAAATGAACTGTGCAAAGGGGGTTACAAAATTAAGATAAAACAGCTACAGGATGTTAAATTCCTATCATTAAATCGACTTTTGTTACATTTTTAGCTAGGGGTCACGGTAGACTTGGAGTAGAACATTGCAGGAGGTCCGTGGTTCGAGTCATGGCTATTTCGCCCCCTACTGGTTGTGTCGGTTTCAGTTAATATGACGGGCTGATACAGGAGTCATGGTATCCCCGCCCTGTGTGGTAGCACATACAAATGTCAGATGTCAGTCATAGGGCCCATCTACAATACAGCCCATATAATGCTGACTTTGTGCGTTAAACAACCTCAACTCAACATCTTTACAAACACAGTTATATCAAAATAATGTTTCACTTAACTCTGGGTACTCAACGCAAAGATACCAGATCTGTTGAACTGGTTATGGTAACAGCAAATTACGGTTAATTAAAGTTTAAGTAAATAATAATCGCCATACATGGATTCCTATCTCATTATGTTATAAATTTACATAAAATTGCAATGCAACAGTATATCTTGTTAGCTGCATTTACATTATAGCATCTACGGTTAGTTTATTAAATGAAAAGTACGAATAGTGACATATAAATAGCAATACTGTAATATTAAACAATTTTTTTAAATTCGTTTATTATTTTTGGGAGGTATCAATATAATAATAGCCAGCTTATACCTGGATTGTTTTTAAGCAATATAAAAATTATTTAGAAAAACAAACGAAACAAATAACAAGCAAATATAGCATTGGTGGTTTCTTTTCTTTGTTGTTTTGTTTTTCTGGACCAGATAAACATATTAAGGACATTGGGATAAGCATCTTATATCTTAGTGGTCTAACAGGATAGAGAGTACTTATCGCAGAAAGTCCTATTTATAATATAAAACAATATTGTGAGAAGACCACCCATAAAAACAACCTATGTATTGTAATACATTTTTCATAATCTGGCATTTTTACTGTTTTCAGTCGGACGCTCTGGTGAACAGTGTTTAAACAACAACAAAATATTTGGGAAAAAAATACCCTAGCGAAATAGCTTATTGGAAAAAAAAGTGTACTCATACTGTTGATTCAACTACATAACTTTGTACACCCAAATACATTTGAAAGATAACGCACCAAATCTTTGTAAAATGTTACTGGAATAATTAATCTAGAAATAAAAATATAAAACTACATCTATTCTAATTGAATAGTTATAATTAATTTGTTGGATTTCAAATTATGGCAAATTATGTTAACTTCTTTGCAGGGGATATTTGCGATTGCTAAACAGTCATGATGTGACACTTTTTATGTTTAAATTTTAAATCCATTTTATTTGGACATTAGAGTTACGAATTATTTCCCAAAACAAAATGCAAGTAGTCTCTCATCAGTCTAAAATGAAACAATAAATCACGATTTTTTACTATTACAAATTCGAAACAAAGTTAAATGATTTTTTACTGCTACAAGCGCACTAGATTGTATCACTGTACTCCCTTCTAAAATTATTAAAAGAAAATGGTTTTTTTTAAGGAAATAATCAATAGACTGGATGCGTTTCAATATTAATACTATAAAAAAACGTGTCAATTAACAGTAAATACATTTCGTTTCTGTGAGACCGGCCTTATTATTTTTGTTTCGTTTTATAATGTACCTTGATCAAAGATATTAACCAATGCTTTTAAACTGGTATCTTTTCGCCTGAACAAAATGTTCAATTTTTTAACTTTATTGATCTATACTTTGGAGATAAGACAAGGATTGTCGTAAACGGGATACGTGTACACTGTATTGCTACATGACTGTCCACTTAAGTAAATGACTCAACTTACTATGTTCACTTTTACAGGGATGATAATACGGCAACAAATCTGAAAAATAAAAAAATAAAAGCATATAAAAGATAAGAAACCAATAAATTGTTACGTTCAGAAATAATTGTAAACTAAACAACGGATTTAAAATATTCCCAAGGAAACATATTGCTACTTTTCCAATGCAGATATATCTAGTAAAACACAGTTTTGATTAATATTTTCGAAATTAATAATAATAATAAAAAAGAATACAATAGTTTGTCGTAACCTTAGTGGAAGAGATCAGTGTATGTTTGTGTACTTTGTTTGTTTCTTTTTTAATAGACGATTGCGCTAAAAATACAATACAAGAAATGATCGAGTTAGAGAAAGAATCATAATGATTATGGGTAAAGATTGAAGCTCGAGTACTACAAATCATAGTAAAAATTGGTACCGGTGTCATATTTGAAAAGGGATTTCAAGCTTAAAATGTAGGAAGCAATAGAATAGCAAGAGGCTCTGTTAAGGGTCCTAATCATAATTTTGTAAGATGATTGTGCATCTCGTCAAAAGCAAACATCATGACATGCCTAAAAGTATTAGAAAGTGTTTCGATAAGAAGTATTACTTGTAAAGCATGGTTACTAGCTAATAATTAATGGCCATTTCCTCTCAAAAAGTATTTTGATTCTAGGTTATGTACACGAATTACCAGCCTTGTGGCCATAACTATAATTTTCCCCTCTTGAGCGTGTCTTTAAACTTTACATTAATTGACATTACTCGACTGTTTAGAAGAAAACTGGTCCTTTGGTCATTCACAGCATTATGTTTATGACAAGACTATGCATTTTCTTATGTTTAATCAGCATG
Organism: Elysia chlorotica; assembly: GCA_003991915.1. NCBI lineage: Eukaryota > Metazoa > Mollusca > Gastropoda > Plakobranchidae > Elysia > Elysia chlorotica. Next base: position 88,545 of record RQTK01000822.1, read on the forward strand.
CTTTTTATGTATTATTTGTATAAGGAAATTTAATACCGAATATAATCATGAAAGTGATGAATGCGTGATGAATGCTTAAAACCCAAGTGCTTAATTAAACAAGATATGTTAGTATTGCAGGAGTATAAAAAGTCCATTCATATGTACTAAATATTGTTAGGCAATTGCCCGTAGCTTAAGCAGTTAGCGCTATGGACTGAGAGCTAAGGTCTGTGGTTCAAAACTAAGCTGATGTCCTTCCCATGTCTCTGAATAGAATATTAATGGCACACACCGTGAACTGTATGTAGTATTATTTTTTTTATATGTTACAAATACAATGTACATTGTTTGTATAAACAAATCTCGTCAAAATTTAAAATCATTGGGTTCCCCAGAATGCACTGTGTTTAAGTATATTTTACTTCTTAGAATAATAAAATCGCTGACTTTGTTTCGTTCATTAATTTATTGTCCTCATGATATTTGGCCCATCGAGAATTGACTTTTAATGTATGATATTGTTTCATTCCTTTTTTCTTTTCACCTATTTTCCTTCAAAAGAATTTGATTATAAAACTTTATTGTGTTGTGGCCAAAAGTACTGTACATTGCCTTTTTTTTTTACTTGTTCATCAGTTCTACAGGAGCTCAACCAATATTTCGTTTGCATCTCGCGTGAAACAAGATCAGCAGAAATGTTATGAAAAGTTTATCGAGCGCCACTCTTTAGGTGAACAGTATACTTTATGATCCAATGGATTGGGCCCCTGCAAACTTTGTTGGCTGATCCTGGCTGGACCTTCGTCTGTGTCCGCCTTGCTCCACCCCCAACCGCCATTTGCTGGATGCCCCGTCAGTCTACCGCTCTTTTATGCGCTCTGTTGTTTCTGTAGTGCTTCAAGCACCTTCCCTTTCCCTTTCCGTTATCTCTCATCAATACCACCCCCCCCCCCCCCCCCCCCGGCTCCCCAGCTCGTACTCTGGAGGTTTGAGTCTCACGCCGACTCGGAGTTAGCGGGATCAGCATCTTGTTCAGATACTCATGGCAGTCACGCAAGGCTGGGAGTGAGAGGTTTTGTTGATCCTCCCTCGGAGCTCCTCTTGCGCTCACACGGGAGGGGAAAGATCCCTCTGCGTTTTCTTTTATCAATTACACTGTACCGCGCACACGCGCAAAATGGCATTGAGGGCGCCCCCTGTCTACAATTCCCGCCCCTTGAGCCCCAGGAGCCGCGCCCTGATTGGCCCAGCGCGCGCACGCAGCAGGGCTCAAGCGGCCTAGGGGCGGGGGCTTTTCACGCCCCCAGCCGTTTAGAGAGCTCCCATTGGTCGGATCAGTGCTGGGCGGCCCAGCGTAGTTCAGCCCTCCCGGGACGGACACGTCTCTGGGGTGAGGGGCGGAAAGCACCGGGAATCCCCGCTCAGTGCGGAAAGCAACAAAAGAGATACCCGAGAGAGTTTCTCCCCCAGTACCTGCGCATCGTGTGGCCCTCTAGTCGACTTGTGTTGGTCGTGCTCCCCTCAGCTCAAGGGACTTTGCCTTCTGGTCATCCGAGCTAGGAGATTTACCGTTTACTGGACTGTGCTGTGCTGATATCTTAGCCTGGACTACAGGGACCCAGCCGCTATCCCCTCTGTGACTTCTGATGTGAGGAATTTTTGTGCACGCATGCATGCACGTGTGTCCGTTATTGTGTCACTTTTACATACCTTACTCACTTTAGTGGACTTGCTGTGACAAACATAATTATAGGACATACTTTGATTGTGGTAAAGACTTGGAAACAGACATAATTATAATGATGCAGATGGAATGAAAAGAATGCAGAATTAGGCTATGTCCTTATATGCTTTAAATTTGCTTTTTATTCAATTGTTTTGATTGCGAAATAAGGATGAAAGGATTTTAAAAATTAAAATTTCGCCCTTACAGAATGATGGTTAATAAATATATTTGAAGCAATGGCATTTTTACAACAGCAAATTTTAAATGTTAAAGCAGCTTTTGCAAACTAAGATTTCATACCCGAATAGGGTAGAACATTCTTTTTCTACAAAAAGAAAACTATCATTATAAGTTGTAAATAGGCGAATAACGAACAGTTCCAATTGTAAGGATTCAAATTTTAGGACGACGTGTATTTTATTATTTTGATAAAACTCGGAGAAAGAGGTTGCAGTTGTATTTAAATTTTAAAAAGCAATAAGATAAATACGGCATCTGATTAACTTTTCGGTAACCCTTAATCGCAAAATAATTTAATCTGAAGATTAAGTTCACATGGGATTCTTTGGTAAACCTAAGAAAAGTATGATGGATTAAATTATCTTATGTGTTAAACAAAATACGAAATTTATCTTTCAAAGAATTTGCGAGGGAATGACTCGTTAAACAAAAATGTATAACATTGATCTTGTGTCTACTTCATTTTCTCTCATTCTATTAAGTTAAGCTTCATCGGAGCTCATTACAACTTCATGACTGGTCATTGGTTAAAACTCTTCATTTTCGCGAGGAAAAAAAATTATATATGTTGGTACATGTATGTGTATAAAATACTAATTAAATTCCCTTACCAAAAACAACAACAATAACAACAAACAAATAAAGTAAGATAAAACAAAACAAGACAAATAAAAAAAACACACCCTAATCTGCGTAATTATGACAACTATGTAGAATGTTTGTTTCGAACTTAAGTCCTGGTGACCACAGTTAACTAGAACTCTACATATTTATGAATTGAAATAATCTGATTAGAAGTTCCTGTTTTATCTCCATTACAGAGTTATCAATGACAAGATTTCACGGCCTAAAATTATCAAGAATATACGTTTTTATTTATTAAAAAAAAAAAGAAGAAAAAAAAAACAAACAACGGAGACTTTAGTTTCGTCTATATTATAGGTATAAGAAATAAAGACCTTTACAAAACTGTGTATGGTCGTTTTAAAAAGCTTTTTTTTAACTTAAAAATAATTTGCCTCTTCAATCTTTTAAACTTGCATGTTTTTCAACAAAATGTTATTTACTTTTGAGTTAATCTTTTGAGTTAATTTAAGTTAAATTACAGTTTTATAAGATCTCTCCGTGAAGTTTCATTTCCATAGAAGTATCGTTACACAACAAAAAATCGAGAGGCATAAGAATGGAAACAATATTATAGATATTACATTGTATTCATTAAAAAAACACACAACGTAAAGCGTTGTCGTGGGCGCGTAAATCTTAGATGTCATTCAGTGATTAGATAACTTATAAAGGAAACGAAAAAAATAACAGTCCTCAATTTTTTTTACATTCCTTTTAATACGAGAATAAAGATAAGACTCGACTTTTTCCTGCTCAAGGATAGCAACGTCAATTATTGGGACGTAATTTTCTAAAGCTTGGTTTGTGCTAACTCTCCCTTAGACATTGCACAAGGCATTATGAACTTTCAGAGAAAATATGGCATTCAAAATTAAAAAAAAAAATTACACGTGATGACTGTGAGCATCAGGATATTAATCGTGGTAGGCTATCAATTTGTCTTCCATCTTTTGTCTTGCCAAAGTATTTAACAAAGAACAAAACGTGAACAGTGCACAGAATCACAGACCACACAACAACTCATTAAAAGTTAATAACTAATCAGATGTCGGTATCGTTTCTGTGGTAGAAAAAAACATCATGAACAAAACACACCAACAAAAACACCACTGCCTGTTTATATCTGTCTAGCGGTGTGCATCGCTTTTTTGTGTGGGTTTAATTAGACAAGATATTGATTAAAGCTACAGCTGATTTCATTGATAGGCGACTACCTGCCTTTTCTTTATGGAGCTGGCGCATATCTCCTTAGATCTCAACCAAGTCCTGGTTTGCAATTAAATTAAGCCTAAAGCTACTGTGTAGGAAGCACAACAGTGTTCCTGTGGTAGGAACATTGCTCAAAGGACATCAGCGTGACTGAGATTGTCTGTATCATTGCGTGTGGAAATCTCATTGAGTCTCAGATTGTGAGAGTAGGGATCACTAGCTACGAAAAATCCATATCTTTCAATATTTAATCAATGACAAAGTTTAAAACAACTTTTGAATCGATCTTGCACTCGTTTTTTCATTAGATTTCCTGTTACAATAGCCTTGCGCGCAAACAAAAGGTACACGCATTGTTGGGAAACCGTTTTGTGTAATTCATTTAGCGATACAATTGAACAAAAATAATAAATACATTTAATTTTCTCTTTTTCCCCCCAACAGTTAAAATACTTGACCCAGAAAAGGATACACGACTCCTTTAATTAATTTTCAATCATTGTGATTAAATTGAAGCTCAAGGAAAAGTTAACTTGCGGAGTGTTATTTTCCTTTTTCATTGTGTCACCAGTTACGCAGGTGCATAAAAAAACAAACAACTAAGGAGTTAAAAACACGCAGCGGCGAAGACAAAAAAAAGAGCTTCATCAACGCCACATTGTTTGTTGTGATTACCATCGACCTTCACTATAAATAATACAAGGAAAACATTAGTCTTGAAAAGACTCATTAATGCAGGTTGATTGTTAATGTGTGCATCTTTACTGAACTTTAGCCTTGTTCAAGGACAATCTGACCAATTATCCATAATTTCCAAAACCTGAGAAATGCAGTCTTGGAACTTTTAGTTCATAGTCTCCACTTATTCACTGAACCCCAGAGTGATATCCTAGCCACAAGGGCCTTTACAAGCTGTAACCAAGCTCTTACTGTTACCTATCTCCCCTGTAAAGCCAGACGGGTTGCAAATTGGTTGTTTAATCTGTGCAATTATCTCTAAATTTTGTTGAGTGACAGTTTGACCAATTATCTAAAACTTCCATATCAGAAAACAATGCAATCGTGGACTGGTTAGTTCATAGCGCCACCCAACCCGCCCTCCACCAAGGGCCCTGCCTACCACCAGCTGTATACCAGCACCAGATTCTTCCCCACATCTCCCGTGTAAGGCCAGGCGGGTTGCTCCCCCAGCCACACGGGCCCAGGACCGGTGATTAATGTTCGACCTTCCAGAGGATCATCAGAGCCACCACCACCACTACCACCACCACCCGCACCACCCGCACGCCCACCCCGGGCTCCCCCACGGCAAGCTCAGCTCCATGAAGGAGGAGGCGCTCTCTGGACAGCTCTCCAGCATCAGGAACTGGATGCAGCCCGCCGTCGTCGACCCGGCAGCCGCCGCAAAGTGAGTACATACTACATTGTACAATTGTATACACAGTCATCATTGTTTATTTGTCGCCTAGCGTCCAGCGTCAGTACTAACATAATGAGTATATGCTGCATACTATTTACGTCTACATTTCTTCTTATGTATATTGTTTGGTTAAGATTTAACTTTTAATATTTAATTTTTAATTGCATGCTGATTGATATGATGTATGCGTATTTAGTGTATCCACTGTAAAGTGCTTTGAGATTTTTAAAAATGTTCTGAAAATGGAAAGCGCTAAATAAATGTAATTTATTATTATTATTATTATTGGCTATATTGTGGACGAGTAAACAGAGTGTACATTGGTTACATAGAGAGTACAATAAAATAACCTATACAGTGGTGGCGTTGACGATAAGCTACAAACATCCCTGTGCCAGCAAAAACAATTTGTAAGACGGTAGTATTGAGACCCATCTACCCATGGGATTCTCCCGGAGAGTCATAACAAAGATGGCGACAGATCCCAAGACTAAAGTTTGACAATTTTTTTTTATGCTGGTAAACACAAGGCAGTACGGGGATGTTTGTTTTTGTGTTGTCTAGATTCCTTCAACATCAGCACTGTAGATGTTATGATGTGGACGGGCCCCAAAACTAACGTCCAGGTTCAGATCTGTAGAGATCAATTTTATCGCAACAAAGATAAGCAGTAACAAAATAACCAATTTTAAACGTAGTCCTCAAATCTTGCTACTCGGTGCATATTTTGGAACTATTACATGACTAATAATGCATACTAATCTAAGTTTGTGTTGAACTATGTACTTTAAACGCTAATAATATGTTCTATGTAACAACAAAATAATATGAACATGAGTACAATTATTTTAAAAGATATCCCAGGGTGTAAATGTAATAAAGTCCCGGAAAAAAGAAGGTGTGAAAATGTTACGATATGACAATGTAACTGCAATAATAAAATCAACATCATTAATATATCACTAAAGACAGAAAAAAAAAACGAAACAAAAAAAAAACAACAACAGCAACCCCTCCAAAAAATAGCAACAACATGATGATGATGATGATGATGATGATGATGATGATGATGATGATGATGATGATGATGATGATGATGATGATGATGATGATGATGATGATATTGAAGATGGTGATGATGATGAAGATGTTAATGGTAATTTTGTATTGCATCAATTAATTGCTTATTTAACTACTCCTCAGCTTGGGCTTGAGTCGCGCCCACTTTGAGAAGCAGCCGCCCAGTAACCTGCGCAAGAGCAACTTCTTCCACTTCGTACTGGCGCTCTACGACAGACAGGGTCAGCCCGTTGAGGTAGAGAGAACCACCTTCGTTGACTTTGTGGAAAAAGAGCAGGTTGGGGTAAGTTGCCGTTAGAAATTTTGAGACCTGAATTTAATTGAAGTTTTAATGCTCTATGTCTTTCGATTTTATGTAGTTAGGGCATCGTTAAAACCACGAGAACCCTTCCTCGTTTACAACTCTCAAGCGATTTCGAGAATATCGAGCTCGAAGTGTGGATACATGATTGTGTTTAAATTTGTATATCAATCACAAGTGTAAATCTATACAGCCTTTTATATGGTAGGGAACCATGATTGTGAGACAGTGATTACAATATTAATATTATAAACAGATATCACTATGTATTTGGCAGATTTTAAAACAAATGTTCAAATTACTCTCGTACCCTCAGGATGATGCCCAGAAAACAAACAATGGAATTCACTACAGAGTACAGCTTTTATATGCAAATGGTGAGTAATATTTTGTGTCGTTTTAAATCCATAATAAAAGCTCTTAACTTACCTTGCCAGGGACAAAGAGACAGCTTTCTGGTCAAAACTATATTTACAAACTGCTCTACGTCACTTCATTGTAACACGCCATATCATAGCATAATCCAAAACATAACAATATCCCCCCTCGTACTTTAAAATGTAAAGGTTATGCGCACTTTTCTTTTCTTAAATATAACATCAATTATTTCGGTTAACAGTATTATTGAGGTAGATTCCAGTAACCTCGTCTTTGATTAAAAAAAAAAAAAATAACCTCTACTTTTGGTTCCTTCTCTCTTGTCGAAGTGGTATAATTTTATTATCACCATCCTCTCTGCGTATTTGCATTTTCTATACCGTCTGTTGACTTTCAATCAGGAGAACTTACCTCATTTGCATCTGGCTATTGATTCGCACCAGACTTTTCTTTGCCAAATATTCTGCGCTAACGTGTACGCTGATCCAGTCCACAAACTCCAAGCTCTATGCTTTAGGTTTAGTTACTGAGTTATCTATCTCAGCACGAAATTTTGGACCTCTGCTTTATCAATAGATTGTTTAAAAATGTAAACAAATTTGGTTTCCATCTAGACTGTCTTTTTACCTACCTTGTTCTAGTACTTTAAAACGCAATTTCCAAGGAAAAAATAGACACACAGAGAAATTTGTTTTCGTTATAATTAAAATTGGGATGAATGAACGAAAATTAGGTTTCCTTTTAAAATTAATTAGTACATTGAATTAAAATAAAATCTCTAGATAAATGGTTATTAGAACACAAGGCAATTCTTAAAATCTGATGGTGATGTGAGAGCCTAATGGATAACTAAGACAAATTAGAAGGAACAAACAGTGATATTTTAGGTAAACAGGAAATCATTTTTTGGCACACACAAAAATGTAAATGTAGAAAAAAAAGTACAAAATTTAGTGAGCGCGTATTGAGTGCTGTAGTCATTACCATGTTAAACACAGTCACACAATAATGAATAATTTACTACTTGTTAGCATAGACCGAATCCGTGAAAAATCGAAGTTGCAAACGCGTCAACCAGTTCCATTCACCGCTGATCCAATTAATTGAACTTTCATTTTATTCATGCAATCTGCTTTAATTCAAAGAGAACCACAGAATAAAAACCAATAAAGAGAAAAAAAGAATTAATTTTAACTACGCTTTTGATCTGCGAAAAATTGCCCATTTCTTGCATGATTTCAAAATAAATGATGAGCAATGTTAAATGATGAGATGAAAAGAGTTGCAGTTGTAAATACGACTTCCCGATCCCTTCTAGCTTTCATGTTAACTTTGCGATCTTGTTTTGACTGCTACTCCCGTAACTGTGTTTTGTTTTTGTTGCTACTGCTGTTCTCATTATGTAGTTTTTACTGTATCAGTTTTAATCACCAGGGTTCTATTAATAATTCATCATGATTTGACAGGGTAACTTGTGATAGATAAGATAATTTACCTAGAAAACATCAACTCCTCTAATGATTTGCACAGCTGCAGCAATTAACATACATTGCACATGTATTGCTACATTTGATTTTTTTATAACACAAAACAAAACAAAACAACAACAACAACAACAACAACAACAAAACACACACACAAAACAAAAATGGCAAAAAGAATTAATTCGTTTGTATAAATATAACCAACTCTGCAAACTGCACTGATGCCACTGCATGATTATATTGTGCGTATAGTTCGAGTGAAAACAATGTACATGTACTTGCAACTGCTCTTAATTTTCTTGAAGAGACCATGTCTGCGTGTTGGCTTTCTCCGCACACTACAGAACCTTTTGTTTGCAATGGCCTTCCTTGTGAAGCACTCTGCTCTGAAAAATTAAGCCTTCCTTGTGAAGCACTCTGCTCTGAAAAATTCATGGGCGACACGTTTCGATTACTGGGCAGCTAAAAGCAAGCACGACGCAACCAGCTCAAACACGGGCATTAAAGAAAATTATACATGGCGCTCTAAACAGGATTTCTGACAGAGTAAAAGCTTGGCTTTCTGAACGTGTTGCGTTAAAGAAAGCATAATTTGAGGTTTCAAGGCTTTTACGATGCTTTCAGCATACGATTCACTTATAAAAAGAATTAAAAAAAAGATCGAGGAAAAGGCGAGGAAAAAAATGAAGGAGAGGGGGGAAAAGAAAATGAGAGAGAGATAGATAGATAGATAGAGAAAGAGAGAGAAAGAGAGAGAGAGAGAGAGAGAGAGAGAGAGAGAGAGAGGAGAGAGAGAGAGAGAGAGAGAGAAAGAGAGAGACAGAGAGAGAGACAGAGAGAGAGAGAGAGAGAGAGAGAGAGAGAGAGACAGAGAAAGAGAGAGAGAGAGAGAGAGAGAGAGAGAGAGAGAGAGAGAGAGAGAGAGAGAGAAAGGAGGGTATGATGAGAGAAGAGAGGAAAGGCATGAAAAACATAGATACAGAGAGATAGATACCATTTTTTTCTTGCCGTATTTGAGGTTGATGCTCACGTTACCGTCCCAGCATTGTATTTTACTAGAAACTCATGGTGCATTAAAGTTTCGAAGTTATATTCTTTCTGGCGACACCACAGATTAGAGGTATCATAACAAATCTTATAACGTGGAAAATTGTTTTTCAGGTACGTGTGGGCAAAAGAAAACAACCACAAAACAAAACAAACAAAAAATAAAAAAAAACCCTCGTAAAACCATATCATTTTATCTCAATCTGAAGGTCAAGCCAGAATATTTATCCCCGAATTCCATTATCGGTTTTACAGAGAGAAATTACATGTAATAGCTTTTTATTGATGACCGACTTTTTTATGCAATAAAGGAAGAGGAATGTTTATATGCAATGACTGGTCTCTAGAATCTATATCATTGGATACATATTGTGTTGAAAAACCCTTAAAACTGATTATAGTCCGTAAAAAGTAAATATCATACTCTTAGTATATTGCATCTAGCTAAAGTTTAGTCTTGAATAATAACACCGTGCTGTTTCCTACAGTAAAGTGAAGATGTGTCAAAGACTAAATAAAAAGAGTGTATAGTAAAGGGAAAGTACAGCACTGTAAGAAACTCTGTAGTGAGTGGGGCCGAATGTTTTGGTGCTCACCGCCTCCAATTCCCCAGCGACAGATGGGGCCATCGATAATTCATAGGTCATGTTGAGAGCTGTCCGCGACAAAAGGCTTTTTATTCCGGAGCCGAGTTCACTGAGCGCTCGCCACCAAACGCAGGTCTGCGGGAATACCCTGTCATTGCCACACATCGCACAGTGTGTGCATGCGTGATTGTGAGTGTGTAATGTGTGTTTGTAACGGCTTTTTGACTCTTTATGGAAGAAGATTGACACACTTTCGCTGGTGTGTGTTAAACATTGGTTTGGGGATTTCGTTGTCATTAATCTGTAGTCCATGATAATTATATGCAGTGAGTTTCTCGAGCAGTATTTTATTGAGGAAAGTAAGAATGCATGCACTAAAGAGTAGGCCTTTGCTTTTCATTAGGTTTAGGGCTAGTATTACAAATCGCGATTTGTAACGTTTAGCTGGCAGCTATCGATTGATTCTTGACACAATTCACGCTCAAAGATACGAGGCATACAATTAGAAAGAAGTTACAAATTTAAGTGTAGAGATAGATCTCGTAAATAGATAGATAGAGAGATAGATAGATAGATAGATAGATAAGAGAGAGAGAGAGAGGGAGGGAGAGAGAGAAAGAAAGAAAGAGAGAAAGGGATGGGGAGAGAGAGAGGAGTGAAAGAAGAGGAGAGGGAGATCATGAAGGAACATTAGATTCAAGGATTTTTTATGAGTAAAATTGCGTTATGATAATTACCATACCATTACATGTAAAGCTTTTCAACTAATAGTTTACTTGCCTTCACACACTTATTGGGGTAAACTAACACTTTATTTTGTAAACTGATCTCAATTTCAAACCCATAAAACGTTACCGTACACATAAACGAGCGATTATACCTTTTTTACTGACTGTGTGTAATATTATTTGTCAAAAGCTTATACAACATTTCACAATCCTTTTTTTATTTAGCCAAAAATATTCGTTGTTTATAGAAACCCTCACCCCCATCCACATACGAACTGTTCACTTTTATCTTAACCTTCAAGGCTTTTAGTCCAACATACCCTTGGTCCTGGATTTCCCTTCGCTCAATCGCTTTCTCGCCTCCCCTGGCTGCAGGCTTACGCCCCCTTTTCACTAGTCGTAAATTACTAAATGGATTTCGTGTGTTTGGCGGGTCGGCTTGTCCGTTTGTCCGCTTTTCCGCTTGTCCACTTGTCCGTTCGTCGGTTTGCTTACGGCTGACCGGAGAGGCCAAGACTCACGAAATGCCGGACTCACAACTGGCACCAAGAACAAGAGAATGTTGACCTCATGTTGTTGACCTCTTGACCGTGTCCAGTGTAAGGCCTGCGACACCTCTAGGAGACCAGAGGCGAGTAGAGGCGGCCAGAGAGCCAGCTGTCCTGAATTATTCAGTTGACAACTCCTGGCTCCATTTCATTTGGTGGGCCTGGTCCTGACTCCTGACGGCCAAAATGTTTGTAAAGCCACAATGATGTTGAGGGTCACTGCTACCAGAGAAAAATTGACAGAGAGGTTAAGGCACAACGAGGGTTACGGATTTAGAGGCTTGCGTTTTGGAACGATAAATATAAACAATAATTCAATACAGAGTGGATAATTGTAGGAGACTGTTTAAAAGTCACGCAGCAACATTGTTTTATAGATAAATGATCAGTCAATACCAATGTAACGATTGGAGAAAAAAAATAAAATAAAAGACGGGAAACACAAGTGTGCAGTATTGGACTCTCCAAAAGGCGAATACATTAACGTAGATGTTATTAAACAATGTAGGTAGCATTTTGGGTTTTCGGAGAGATGCGTTTGACAAAATAAGAGACATCGAAAAAAAAAGGACAAGAAAAAGAGTGAGTGAGATGAAAAGAGATAGATGTGAAGATGGAAAGGAGATAGCGAAAAAGAGAGACAACGTGGGAGGAAAAAAGAGAGTTACACACTAATGACGCTGTCCGAGCAATAAGTCAAGTAACTTATAATATAGTTTCACATAACTAAAAACGAGGTAGGAAAAAGAGACCAAACGATACATTCTGCGTGTAACAGATCAAACAATTTCAAACAAAAATTTTGTTTTAAAATCCCTTATTAACAACAACAACAACAACAACAACAACAACATTTGCCATGTAGTAAATTCATGCTGTTTTGTATTTCTTGTTGCAGGTTTGCGGCAAGAGCAAGACATGTACATCCGCCTCATTGACTCCGTTACTAAGCAGGTAAAGAGTTGAAACACACTGTAGTACAATGTATTCAACTGTTTTAATAATTCTCAGACACTTTACCTTCTCAAGTCTCGCATTAAATCATTAGGTGTCATGCTATGTGTTCATATTGTTAAGTATTGTGCTCGGAAAAAAAGGTGACAACAAAGACGTTCTTTTTTTAAAATTAAGACTTTCAAAGGGGAAATTGCGTTCGGTACTTTTTATCGGTAATGGCACTATAATCTTTGATTATTATCTATTATTAAATTGTATTTGATATTTGCTTTTCAGGCAATTGTATACGAAGGTCAGGATAAAAATCCAGAGATGTGCAGAGTTTTACTTACACACGAAATTATGTGCAGGTAAGTTTTGGCATTTATATTTTATTGCTACATTTCTATAGGTATCATAATTACTTTCTTATATTGACTTTTTAAACTTTGAATGCTCTTTTCTCCACCTCCCCCTCTCTCTTTCTCTCTCCCCCTCTCTCTCTCTCTCTCGATCTCTCTCTCTCTTTCTCTCTCTCCCTCTCTCTCTATCTCTGTCTGTCTCACTGTCTCTATCTCCTTGTCTCTCTCAGTTAAATACATTATATTGCTCTCTTCTTCCATTATCGTTTGGTTGCCCAATTATATTGATATCTACACCTTTCATTACTTATCTATGATAGCGGATACTTAAAAAAACTATGCACATTAAACCTATAAATCATCTTCAGGAATCTACCCAAACAAAGATTTCCTCTAGCTGAGTCAAAGCTAGAAAGGAAGAAAATTATCAGGATGCCCTTTTCGTTTACGCCCCCTAAACAACCCAGCCAATTAGTCTTCTCCGTTTATGATAAAAATATTTCGAGCTTCCCGCGCCCCAGCTGTTAAACGGGGCTAGAAATGTCAGACCAATATTAAGCTCTATATTGCCAGGACTCCTTTTCACAGCTCTTTTCATTGCAGAACTTGCCGGGCAATAAATTCAGTCTTATTATGAAAATATATTTGCAAGTTTTAAAAAAATGATGACAGTATTAAGTAAATGCTTATGTTTTCTTATCAATACGCTTCGGCGAAGAAAAAATTTCAATTCATTTATACATTGTATTAAGTAAATTTGCCCTTGTTATTTCTTCTTCGCATGTAGCCGGTGCTGTGAGAAGAAAAGCTGCGGCAACCGCAACGAGACCCCGTCCGATCCAGTGATAATCGACAGGTAAGTAAGCTTTCTACATTCTGTACCTGTAAGAAAGATTTTGGCACGCCACGATATGTGCATGGTTGTATTATATCTTGAAGTGGGACAACAAGAAGGCTGTTTCAAAGATCCCAAATTTAGAATGAAATAATGAGGAAGCGTAACAGGCGAATTGCTACATTGCTTCGGTTATAAAAAGGATTAACAATAGCATCATTGGCCTTAAGAAAAACAATAATGATAACAGAAAAGCAAAAACAAAAATGAAATTTTCTTATAATTATACACCTTTAATACAAAGCCAAAAGGCTGCTCCAATACACACAGGTTTAAGATTTGTACATATATTTTCAATACATGTGTATGATTGTACTAGCTACACGTTCCAGATCCCCAAAATAAACGATGTCAATCGGTCTATATGGAAAAACATCGCAAAAAAAGTAATACATGTAGAACCCTTTAGCATCTTCATACCTCCGCTACAGCGCATCGTGTGGGGGCCTATAAGCAGCACTGTAAACACCTCATTCGGCGTCGTGGCCCGATCTTTTTGAAGGCGAAACAAACGAAAAACCACCCACTTGATTTCAGAGAGCTCTCCCCACACTCTGTACGTTTAAGTTATATTTTTTATTTTATATGCCTCCCC
>RQTK01000822.1:105571-163071 GCA_003991915.1 Elysia chlorotica
GGGAGAGAAGAGGAGGAGAAGAGAGAGAGAGAGAGAGAGAGAAAGTGAGTGAGAGATAGTGAGAGAGAGGGGGAGAGAGAGAAAGGACAGTGGGAGACAGACAAAGAGACATAGACAGAGAAGGAGATAATAAGTCATACATAGACACTCAAAGAGAAAGCAAAAGGAAACTCGTTTCTTTCTTTTCGTCAAAGTTAACATTGAAATGATCGGCAGCGGGAAGTAAAGGTAATTATTATGTCATCACTTGGTTCCGAAATGCATTAGCAGAGATTGTGGTGCCAGTGAAGACAAACCGCGGAGCAGTGTTATCAACATAATAAATATCAAATATTAACGATGTTTTTGAAAGATAAGGATTATCACAAGTTGAGTGGGAGATGAGAAAAATATAAGAAAATAAACTTTAAGAAAGAATGCAAATTAACAAAAGAATATTTTTTTTTTGGTGCATCAAACATTTTTTTTAAGTTGGTGGAGAAAAAAATCGTGAAATCTGAGTGTATTAAACGATTATAAAAACGAGAACAAGAAAACTATGAAGTGTTTAAAAGGACCAGGCTACAAGTTATTGGCGTTGAATATACAATAAAGTGACGCGTTCACTATTGTATGTAGTAACTTCATAGATGTTAATATTCATACTTTAAAAATTGAATTCAATATTTTAACTCTCAATTTGATTGATAGTTAAATTAAGAGGTGTTTGTAAAATGTAACATTAATCAAGTTCACCGCAAAAGATATTTATGCCTTTCAGACTTATCTATAAATAATTTTTTCAATGTATAGCTCTAAGCGTTCTTTAAATCTCCAACTACAATACTTATGTAAATATAACAATGATAAGAATTTTTACAAATCCAAAACAACTTAAATTTACGTAGATCACGCAAAACAATTTTTAGTAAGGCTCATCACCTTTCTTGTCTTAGTTTGCCTAACCCCTATGATCTGTTTCAAATAGTGAAAAAGCAATAGTTTTAAACAACTTAAAAACATAGCATGTCTTTTTTGTCTTGGTTTTCAAGCTCTTCTTGCGTCTGGACTTGTTAAAGATAGTCTGGTATTCATCTTCTCCCTGTCTGTGCCAAGATTTGGATTAGGTAAAGCTGCGTTAGGATATGGACAAAACTTTTTAAGCATCTCTCTCTCTCTCTCTCTCTCTCTCTCTTTATCTCTCTTCCGCCCCCCTCTCTCTTTATATCTCTCTCTCTAACTCTCTCTCTCTCTCTCTCTCTCTCGCTCTCTCTTCCTCTATCTCTTTGTATATATGCATTTATATATATGTGCGACCTATCAGAAGTGGTCCACCCAACATCCCCCGTGTGCAATGCATCACCGCCACACACGCAACATCCGCTTATGATGGTAGATTGAGCCTTTGACATTTTTCACTTTGAGTAATGATTCGGGTGTGCATTTCTCCAACCCGGCGCTACGGAACCCCCAGATACAAACAAACGCCAAGGGAGATGAAATTATCCTCTTCTTATGATTTCCATGTTGAGCGAAAACATTGCTGCGAGAAAGAAGAAAAGTAAATAAATAAATAAATAAATAAATAAATAAATAAATAAATAAATAAATAAATAAATAGAGTCACAGAGGAGGGCCATAGGGAGAAGAGGGACTATTCTAAGAACGATAAAATTAATGCTAATACAAATACTTCAGGTCTGCCTTAAAGTAATTATGACAATCAATGTGATAATTTAAAAAGTAGACTTTTTTCTCTAAGATTACTTCATTTCAGTTTCCCTTCTACCGTCGAAATAGTGAACAGGAAAAGTGGGAAATGTGTCAATAGGATAGTTGGAATAATAAACCGGGGAAAATAGGGAACCAAAAAGGTAAAATAAAATAGACAGGAAGATCGTAAAACAAAAAGACACGAAGTACCAATTTACTATTGAGTTAAAAGACACAATAATTATTATTAGTTTACATTGTTCATAAAATGTATTCAATGAAACTACAAGTACATTAAATATAGAAATATACGAAAAGACAGAGAAATTATAGAATACATAGGTAAACACACACATGAAAAAGAATAGCAAAATGAACCTAGAGCAAAATCTGATGATGAAGGCTGGAGATATTCCCGAAGGCATTGACATTGTACATTCAAGTTCTAGAGCATCAAGCAATGCCCAGTGGAGCTGGTGATCTTCCGGCGGAACTTCAAACAACAACAAACACAAACACAGGCGTCTTAGTAGAAGCACACAGTTTGATTTACTTAGTAACTACAAAAAGACGCAGGTACTGTAGAACTGTTACTACAGTGTAGGAACATCATCGCAATCGGGTTTCGACGCATTGCAGACGTTTGCGTTTATAAACAATGGCCGTAACTTTACAACGACCTTATAAAAACCCATCCAGAACAATGGAGCTATACTCCCCTATGGACCCGAAGATTCTTTGTACACTGTACCACGCGAATTTTTTGTTTCTTTTTTTATGTACATGTTTATTATACGTACCACATTTCGTTTATCATCTCCAGTCCCAAAGTCACCAAAATGATTATGAGCTTTGCGATCCGCATGACTGTAAAGATAACTTAATGAGGCCACACAGGCAGGGCTTTCTTGATCGCTCATTGGCTCCGTGAGTCTAGGATAGTGCTATGATTGGGCGCCAGTGCAAATTCGCGTACCTAATGTCTTGCTGCCGCTTTGGACTTCATAATCGCAAGGCCTCAGTATTAACTATGGTCTTGGTTTCGCTTTGGACTTCATTATCGCAAGGCCTCAGTATTATTACCATCTTGATCGAGGCCACTGCATCATGTAGGGGAGATTTGACATTCTAGTCCGGCGTCCGAGGGGAAAACACACGCCCAGGGACCCGCTACCTCAATAGCTTCGGCATGCGCTAGCTAAGCGGTCCGGCTTGTTTGCCTCAAACTTAAATATTCCTCGTTTTTCCACACATAAATATAACAGTGACGAGGCTTTGATATATAGAGAGTTGGATAAAGGTAAAGGTGGCAGCACGGGAAAAAGGCAGTAACACCTTCACCAATAATTATAGGTTGAGGAAAATGCAATAACGTTTTTATAATTTGTGGCGAGTGTTGGAAGAAGAGAAGATCTTCATTGACTTAGCTTGACTTATGAACGTTGCGCGTCCCAATTTTTTTTTTTTTGGGGGGGTTTGTGATTCTTCGGCAGTTATGATCTAAAGTACGCATAATAAAGGCTTCTAAATAAGTATGGGCTGGAATGTTTTTGGTTTACTAAATTAACAGGTACATTAATTGCCTTAACCTTGCCTTTCTAACACCACCTAAATTTTTCATAAAAGAATAAAACTCACGTAAGACATTAAATCATTATTACTTTCGAGATCAATTATCATAATCAGTAAATCTGCGGATTATGTGTATCTTTTTTTTTCCTGTCTTGTTTTGTATATTCCGCCAAAAAGGGATTGGATGCTTAAAAAAGAAAAAAAAAGTGCATTCATTTTTGGAAGAGATAAATAGAGAGACGACCGATACGCCCGCACCAGACATTTAAACATGAAAAACAAGAAAAGAAACAACTTTTGCTTATGGAAAAAAATCGTGGGACAAGTCAGGGCAATGCAATAAAAATTAAAGAGCAATGCAGCCTTTTAAAAGCCCCTATTCTTTTATCCTGTATCTCTTAATATTCCACCCACACAGTGGATTCTTTAATTCTCATTTTTTTAGTTCTCTCGGTGAAAGACCGCTGATGTAGGGAAGTCAAGCAGACTGCGAAGAAGCAAAAAGCTAACTAATCGATATGTGGCAACTGAGAGTGTAATCTGTTGCTGACCATTATTTTTTACTGTTTTAATCTATGCAGACGGTTACTCCTATCCTATTTTTGTAACCCCACGGTGTTAGATCCATACAATCTCAGAGTTAACTGAACTTTTACGGTGATATTTTGGCAATTCTGTATAGCATTACCAGATACTGGCATTATTAATACTAAAGGTTTTTACTTGTTCACAGAATTTTGGTATAATCATAGTGGAATAAGTTATTAGATTAGACTACTAAATTCTTTAAAATACAATGTACTTGAAACCTGCTATCAAAATAAAATCTATCACTAAAATGGCACATTAAATCCACCATGGTCTTGAAAGAAATGCAAGAAATTTTTGGTTCATCAAATGTTCTGAAATTACATAGACTTCTACAAGACACATAAGCCTAGGATGGATCCACATGGGAAACTTTCCCTGTTCATCATCAGTAGGCCAGTGTTTGTTGACTTTTGGGTCACTTTACCTTTGAGTGGGACCTTGGTCAGGATCCAGAGCGATAGCTCGGTAAAGATACACGCATCTAGAATCTCCATACCTGTACCTAGTCCAGATAGATGATCCGAATTTTTTTCTCTCTGAAAAGGCTTGAGTTGGGTGTTGTACCTGAAGAAATTATTCGCCTTGTGAGAAGGGGTCAATAGTAAAAACGAAAACCTCAACGGCGTCCAATCATAGCTATACTTTAGACTTTGGAAGCCAAAGTAGTAGTTAAGTTGGCTTTAAGTCTAAAATCAGCACTATAATTATATGCTGTATTGTGGACGAGCCCCAAGACTGACGTTTGACAGTTTTATGTGCTGCCACACAAGAGACAGCGTGGGGATACCATGCTATTAGTTCAGGGCGGTGTTTACAGGGTCCTCATAGGGTGTGGCGAGAGACTAAATTAAGTTTGCTAAATATGATTAGCACAGCAGTAAACTATC
Source organism: Elysia chlorotica (assembly GCA_003991915.1). Taxonomy (NCBI): domain Eukaryota; kingdom Metazoa; phylum Mollusca; class Gastropoda; family Plakobranchidae; genus Elysia; species Elysia chlorotica. Next base: position 110,314 of record RQTK01000822.1, read on the forward strand.
TAAAGAGTGTAAAGCGATGAGCCTTTTACGTAGCATGTTGCGCGGAGAGTACAATGACAGAAAAGGTCCTTTTACGACATAGTTCCTCTTTGTTGGCGTCGATAGCAGTACACATGTAGATGCGTATTTCAACTCAATAATTCATGACAATCTAGATAATGTCAACAAAATAAACCTCGCCACATACCAAGCTCGTGGATTCTGCACTCTTTCACTTTCTCTAAGTTATAAAAACGATACTGCTATACTGTGAAGATACTTCCTTTTATCAAATTTTATCACCCTGAGTAAGGATGTTACAAATGTGTACAAACAGCTTAACAAAAAAGTTCTATGATATCCAACCCAGCAAACCCCATGCCATCCCAAATGATAATTTAAGCGTCTTTACTTTTCAAAAAAATCAAAGGGATTAAATATCATTACTGCTGATAATGCGGGAAATGCTCATTCTTTAGAAAATAAAGGGGTTACAACACTATCATAACTCTCATCAAAGCTATAATTGTCTGACCTCATGCTAGGTTTATGGGGTGAAATACAGGCTTGAAATATTTAACTCTCTTAGGTTTTATCAATATCAATGACGTTATAATATTTTCTTTCAAATAGAACGAAGTGAACTGGATCTCAATTTCTTTTCGACACTTAAAACGATTTTTGCACTTATTGGAGTGTAAAGGAAGCAATAAAAGTATGTTTTTATTTGCCGCTGGAATAACTATTATTGGATAAGAAAACGTGTAATAAATTATTTTGTAGAAAGGCTTAAAGCAAAATGAATTCTCCTTGCAATGTTCAAACATTCTTTAAAGCATTTCCTTTGAAATAGAATAGCATGGAAGATATGAAGAAAATGTAACTAGTCAAACAAAAACTATAACGATTGCACTTATTGCCCTGTTCCTGTTTCATAAACTATAGTGAGATTTTTGGGAGGGAGCGGGTGTCCACCGGCACTTTACAATATACAAAAATAACATTAAACAAAATAACATCGTCAAAAAGAAAACAAGCAAAACGAGATCAGTCTGGCAATATGAGAGCTTCTATATTTCTTAGAGCAGAACATAGCTCATTGTTTAGTATGCTTGTTTGGTATTATAGACTCTCTGACAGTCATCGACTTAACTTAAGCAACCAACCGTCTCTTTATTGTAGACTTTTTTCTTTCTCTCAGGGGAGCGAAGTAGCTCAGTTGGTAGAGCGAACCAGTTTATTTCACTATTTTCCGGGCTAGAACCCCCGATGAAGGCGCTATTTTATCCACTGCACTTCTCTGGTCTGTGTGAGTAAGACTACATGTAACTATAATGTTAAAGAGCTGAAGAGTGAGTATTCCGTGCAAGAGTCCTCCTTTATAACTAGAAAGACGTATAATATAACTAGGAAAGAGCTTCGCTTGATCCGAACAAAGATATAATAATTCTTCTCAATCAGGACTAAGCCAAGCAAACCTTTGTTTTCAATAAGATCTGAATTAAGTTTAAAGGTATATTGAGACTGCAGAGGAAAAGGTAGGGGAAAATTAAGTTTAAAGGTATATTGAGACTGCAGAGGAAAAGGTAGGGGAAAGGGGGTGGAGGTAAAGCACTAGGGAAGTGCCGGTCTTCTTCAAGGGTGAGTGCCACACATTTTGACGGGACAGGTGCCGGGGCCAATTATTTCCAGCCCTCATCGTCTTTTGAAATGATAGGCAGATCATAATTGTCATTGGATTACATGCACAGACATTTCAAGGATGTCGATGTAACGATTATACCAAAGCTTGCTTCATTTTCTTTTATTATTTTCTAACAGACCAACGATACCGCTCTCCTCTACTCCTCCTTTCTCTCTATCTCTCTTTCTCTCTCTCTCTCTCTCTCTCTCTCTCTCTCTCTCTCTCTCTCTCTCTCTCTCTCTCTCTCTCTCTCTCTCTCTCTCTCTCTCTCTCTCTCTCTCTCTCTCTCTCTCTCTCTTCAAGAAATATATATAAAAAAAATGCAGCTTCCAGCTCGCCACATTTAAAATAAATTACAGAAACATGCAAACCAAAACAAAAGAAATGTTACTATTACACAGTGAACGAGTAACTTTTTTTCAAGCAGTACAGTAATGGGGAAATCATAAAAACTGCATAAGTTTTAACGCAGTGCATGTACACTCTACTTCCTCCGACTATTAAATTCTCATTTCTCAGGGATGTCATACCAAGACACATAATACCAATTTTAAACTAAAAAGTACGGAAAAAATAATTAAAATTTATGTTTAAAAGAGATTGTTTCATGCACAGCTGATTTGCTTGAACGTTTATGATCCCCAACATGCTCTCTTTCACTCCCGCCTTGTTTATAGTCTACAATATGTCTCTATATGCCTCTCTAAATTTTACTGTTTTGAATCCATACCCTCTTCAGTCACTTAACCCCCCTGCGAGTTTTAGCTGCCTGTAAAGACAGGAAGAGAAAGAAAACAACTTTAAAGGAGACACTAAAAGATGGCGAACCATCAGCTGATCTGTGATAGAGTGAAAGCGAGAGCCCTGATCTGAGGCAGAGGTCCACCTACTCTCCTCTTCCCCTGATTTCCATTCCAGACCTTGTCCTAAGTAGTTTCAATTTTTATCTTTCTCATGGGAAAGTCAAAACAAATACCTTCTCAAGACCCTTATCTTGTAGTAGCTAGCGGGAGGGATTGAAAAATCTGCTCGTTAAAAACGTCGACTTGAAGAGGTGCACTTCCACAATTTGTTTTGCAGCACTCAGGTTTTTCTAGATCTACATCCACGAAACGACAAAGTGGCATCTAACGGGATTGATCCAGCTTATGAGCATTGATATGTTTTCATGCTCAGTAGCTTTAAACCTTCTTTTTTCTGTTGTGAGATGAGTCTATTAGACCTCTGTGTTGTGATTATCTCCTGTTTGAGTGACTTTCAGCTCCCTCTCATACCATGCGTATCTGTAATCTTATCATTAATCTTTTTGCAAGAGATCAGTTGCTCTAAAATGGTATGGTAAAAGGCTTATACATATCTCTTATTATCGCACATCTGATATCAGCTTTGATTTAACAGAACTAACTGATAGTGTAAATCTATAATGAGAAGAGCAGAAGGTTTAAGTTGCCTTTTTTAAAGTACACAGCATTTTGTAAATCTAAGGAAAATCTTTGTTGTTTTGATTCGAAAGCATTTATTATATTTCTTTCTTGTAATGTTTTACACATAAATGACACACTGACAACGACAACGACAACGACAACGACAACGATAAAGATGGACAATAATGATATCTGATTCATGACGATAAGTGAGGAGGAGAATTATATTGACGGCTATAATTGTTACAACATGATAAAATGGATAATAGCTATGGTTACAAATAGGCTTTTGTTGAATCTTTTATGGTGACTATGGCATAAAAAAAGGAATTATAAAGAGTAAAACATTGATATCAAAATCATTGTTTTCTCCTTCTAAACCTGATGCGGCTGCTTCTCTCATTATCAATTATGTCTAACTTAACTGCTTGCATCTTTTACAAAAGAAACAAAAACAAATAACACGCAAGGGAAAGCATACCCAAATATTCTTAGCTGTCTCAGCCAGCGCTTTTTTTTACGCGCTCTAATTGGTAATTAAAGCTACATCTTGTTGTGCACCGAACATCCTAACATGTGAAATATAGACTCCACTCTCTTGGCAATGAAAACAAGGCGTCGGTTTACGTGGGTTTACGTTCCTCACCATTACCCCCGCTTGTGGAGGAGCAGGGTAATGGAATCAACACACGGCGCGATGCTAGCTCAAACTATCATCGCTTTATCTCTTTCCGTCTCTGTTTCTGTCTCTTTGTCTCTGTTTCTGTCTTTCTCCCTCCCTCTCTCTCCCTCTCTCTCTCTCTCTCTCTCTCTCTCTCTCTCTCTCTCTCTCTCTCTCACCTATGTCTATGTGAGTACATTCACATTGCAATTTTCTTTTCTTCCGCCGATTCAGATTTGGAATGAATCAAAACTACTCTAAGTACAAAAAATAGAAAACTGCAATGATCATCTTTGTGGAAAAAAACAACAATAAAACACCCCCTCCCCCCGCACACACACAGAAATTGCGAAAATTATTGAATAGAAATGTAATTAATCATAATAAAAGTTGTACTTTATTTTAAATTAAAAGAAGCAAAAAGACAACATTCAGACATAACTGTGGACCGTGAAACCCATTCCTGTTTGAGCGACTTCTAAAGATTTCTAGGACCTGGGGCGTTCAGACCCTTATTTCAATACTCAATTGTACTCATTATTAGGAACTATAACTTACAACAAAACCCCCACGGACATTTGACTGTTACTTGGCCAACGTATAATTATATGTGAATACATGACCTTCGATAAGGTTTTTTTTACATTTTTTTTTTTATAACCGGTATTGAAAATCTAAAATCTCAAACCAGGTCAGTGTCAGTAACTCAGTAAGAGACCTGTAGCCAGTGCCGAGTGCTTGTCGACGGGGCGTGAAGCGGAACCTCCGTGTTGAGTAGTCTCTCTCCACAGCCCGACTCACGATCTCTCTGCCTCACACAGGCACCAGCTTCTCAGCATAGATCTCGCTAATCAGAGGGGTGGGCGCCTCGCCTCTACGCTTAGGTAGGCCCAGCCAGACGAGTAGTCAGACAGATCAATTTGTTACAGGGCACTTTGTACCTGTTGACGCCTATCTTCTCGTGAGATGTTTGCTCTACATTCCAACTAACGCTTAAGCAGATCAATTTGTTACTATACAGGGTACTTTGTACCTGTTGACGCTTGTCTTCTGATGAAATGTTTCCTATCCCCTACGTTATCCTGTCAGAGTATGAATTAGGATAAATTTATGTCATTTCCACATGTTATATGGTTACTAATGAGACCATGGCAATATCAAATTTGAGCGTATACTTTCACTATTGAACGGCATAATGTACACAAAATTCGCGTTGTTATTGTTGTGGTTGTTTTTTGTTTGTTTGATTTAAACAGGAAAATAGACTTGTGGAATCTATTCACCATATCAAGCGACTGAATATTTTTTTATTTCAGCATCTTGAATACTCATTCCTCCTTTATTTTGTTGGAATACATGCGATACTTTAATGTTGCACATGCTTCCTTTTCTTGTGTTAGGGAGGAGATCTATACGTGTACGTTATTGCAATGCCATATACATTAGACCGCATACATTTCCACGTAGACAATACACAGGGTTACCTTTTTTATTTTGGTAATCTATCTTTTCCGTGTGTACTATCCAACTAAGAGTTACTGGGGATTTGAGCTGAATCAAAATAATTCAGTTATAATTTGTTACAGTACAAAGTAATACACAATTATATCCCAGATATGTTTGATTCTGCTATTCTATAATCTTAATATCGAAGGACCAAATTTAATGGTAGCCTGTTAATCTCGATACATCACTTACGGAGCCAGCATGCCTCTGACATGTTCCCTGGACGCCACTGTAAGTTTTAATTACCAGAAACAGTGGAAAGTCTGGCCTACTGCTCACGTTTCGGGGCAAGGTGGTCGACTGTGACGTCACGCTGTGTGGAGGGAACGGGGGGCGCTCCCTGGAGACCAATCTTCCCCTGACCGAAGATAACGCGGTGATACGAGCTCGTGCCTCACCCGTCAAAACAAAGATGCCCGCGTTCCCTATTGACGGATGGAGAACATTTGCCTGTCTTATAACTCAACGTCGAGTTTGTCCCAATACCTTTCTGAATACATGTATACCATTTTTTTTGGTTGTTTGGTTTTTTTTTGCATTCAGATTTATAAAAATGACGTCCTGATCACTTTTTACAAACGCGCTTGGAATGTAAAACTTGCGTGTTAAAATGGGTAAATATTGCCATTTCTATTCATATGAAGTCGCGGAAGAGAACCACCAACAACGAAATTAATAGGCTTTATCTTTTCTTAGCAATTGTTTACACACCAAAAAGGTACTAATCTGATTTTCTTCATTATTTAACTGGACCACAAAAATAATTGCTGTAACTCTTGGGTGAAATGAGGACTGTTTGAAACCGACCCACGTCTATATATGATTATTTATACATAAAAATACGAGACCCCTTTGAGAGCTAGTGGAAATACATCAGGAATTTGTTTATGTCTGACAATTTGTAGTTCCAAATCCGAGGTCTCTTTGAAAGCTCGTGGCAAACAAATTATGGCATGATACGGACAGGGAAAAGGATGGGTCTACCTTATGGAGGGGGTCCCGGGAGAGGACGGTGTTGATCCTAGCGGCTTGCCACTTGATTGCGATATGGCCATTTCCAGGGGCGGATTAATTGGCGCTGACGGGTGATGGCAGCTCAGGAGGGTCATCAGCCAAGGGCGTCCAGCCGGTCTCCGCTGGAGACTGGACACCAGGAGCATCAGTTTTCCTCGCGCTGAGCTGGGCCCGTCTCATGTTTTCTTTTTTTCTGGAACTGAGGGTCGGTCTAGTGTTTACGTTAAAGGTCTTGCGATCTACACGACGATAACGGATGACGTAACCACTCCTCTTATACATGGGGTTTTCTGATCGCTCATTGGCTCCGTGAATTCAGTCTAGCGCTCTGATTGGACAGCAGTGTATATTCCCACACAATTCGTCCTTGTTTTGGCTATCGGTCCTGCAATAGCAAAACATATAAATTGCATATTGGCATGGCACCACGCGACGTAGAAAGAGAAATAGAGGTGCCTGAACTTTAGAGGTTGTGTTTGAAGAATCTGAATCACATAGGTAAAAAGCGATGCCTCATACATTTTCTTATCATATTAGGAAAATGACGTGTACATGGAGTGTACCTGATAACGTGTAACTATAGGTCAAGCCTTTCTATCAATATCTCCATATGGCAAAAAGTTTTAACATGTCGTGCGCAGTAATGGTCTAACAGAGATTTTTCATCGCATTTTACCACGCTGTTTTTTTTTAAATACAGCTTCCTTTAACTATCTTTGTAAATGTTTTAATAATTATGTTTAGAAAATTCCTCATTTAAAATTGTCTTAGAGAATTTTTGGTGCAGGCAATTTTTAATTAAATGTATAATTTTAGAAAATCCAAGCACCACATAACTTATGAAAAATGAAAATGATATATAATTATATATGTATTTGAAATTGAAAAAATTGCATATTATAAATCTCTTCATGTATCATACCTTTTTTCCACCAGTAACTAAAAACAAACAAAAAAATCAAAACATAATAGCTAACTAAATGGAATGAAATAATTCTTCAAAGCTAATATGTTTGATTCTTTCATCAACAAAATCTTTCTGTCTCTTTTGCCTATTTCACCACTTAATCTAACGTGCTGGACTACAATGTTTTCCCACTCTTTATCAAAGCTCTGAGTAGAGAAGCCCATCTCCTCGTATGTCATTTATAATTCATGCTAAAACCTGCTCAATAATTCAGTGGCTTTCATAAAGTAATGCCGTCGCCCGAACACATCCAATTTTCTCACTCCGTATTCAGTGTGGCCGCTAGCGGTGTGGGCACTGGCTTGATTCCTTGATGGCAGTCGGGTGTTAGTGAGGGGATTAGCCACGGGGACACGCTCTTAAGCTGATCTTTCAAATCTAGAGTCAAAAAGTTCATTTAGTGTCGAGGCCTGTCCTGGTTTAATGAACCTTTCAGGTCTTGATATTAGTCTGGAACACATCGCATTTAGAGCCGCATTCCATTAAGCTTTTTTTTTCGGTGAATAGGCCTGCACAAGCATGCATTTATCAATTCGGTTATGCTATACTATACTAAGACATCAAGCATAATATTGATTTTATCTGTTCTCAAACAGAAAATTGGAAAATGCAGTACATGCACGCAAACCACAATCCTACAGTATTCGGTAGAAACTTTATATTACGCCCCCTAATAGATCAGCGCGTTTTACGGAAACAGAACATTATTACAAGAATGCTGTCTGGATTTAAAAAAAAGAGACGGAACATGCGGGGATGATAAAACGACAAGGCGAATCCAGTGCTTGGTTGCTACATTTTATGGTTGGCCACGTTGATCTAGCTAACCGAACACAATTCAACTTCACTAGACAGGCAAAGATTAATGCTTTTTAATAGGTCGGTTTACGTCCATACCTCCTACTTTCAATCAGATAATAGATACCCTAGGCATAACACCTAGATTGATGGGCATCCACCTAGATTCAGTCTATTTTGTCTCTCGTAGGCCTTTTTACGCCTGTAGGACACTTTAAGAAAATAGCAATAATTAATACATCATTTTATTCGTTATTAATATTCTTTTTTTTTTTTAAATCTTTTTCAGATTCTTTCTCAAGTTCTTCATGAAATGCAACCAAAATTGTTTGAAAAATGCTGGCAATCCAAGAGATATGCGACGATTTCAGGTAAATACAATCGTTTTCTACTTTCTTGGCCCAGAATGTTATTGTATTTTTTCTAAATTATATCTTTACTCTACTTTTACTACCAATATTTTAATCATTCTAAATCTTTAAGTAAATTCTTGAAAAAAATTATCGGATTTCATTCGGACACGATATTGCTTGTATCCAAATTGTTCTTTTTGATAATTATTTTGGTGACCAACTTTCATGTGCAAAATTTAAATCAAAAGCCAATGAAATTATGTGTATTTTGTCCATTTCATAAAAAAAACTCGACGAAAAAGTTTGTTTGTTTATAAATGAAGTACACGTACAAAATATGAGGGTGTACAATTCCCTGTGTCTCTGCTTTATATTTTCGTGCGGCAGATACCATTTTGGGCATCACCAAGTATACGGGAATCCTTTATAAAACAAAATGATTAAAAAAGACCCTTTCTTGTGCTCATGACATAGACCCTGACACCTGCGTCGTTATAAACCCAAAGCTATATCGCTACCATTAATTTTATTCAATAAATTGCAGTTATTTAACAATTGGTATATATAATTATTTTCTCCCGTTCTTCCTTGACCTACCAGGTGGCGATCTCTACCTCGACTGCCGTGGACGGTCCCCTCCTGGCCGTGTCGGACAACATGTTCGTCCACAACAACTCCAAGCACGGGAGGCGGGCTCGCAGGCTGGACCCCACAGAGGGAGGTGAGCATATAATCAGGGATATACCAGTGGGGAGACTTAGTCCTATAGGTGTAACATAAGCTTGGACTCCCGACTAAGGGTAGTTTCTACTATTCCTAGACACCCTTAGTATAGTGTATACGTTTAGAGCACCGTTGTACTTACTATAACTAAAGGAGAACACGTCCAAATTCTTCAAAAGCCCATAACTACTAAATTCATTTATTCATTAAGCCTCTCTTTGAAATGACTACGGTCATAAAGATACTAAGAGTTGATAAGTCGAAAATAATTTTGACAGCTTGGGCACTTTGCAAGAAAATACATTAGAAAACCCTTAGAAATTTCCTATGTCGGATTAGTTTCAAATCATTGTGGATTACGATTGATGCCATGGGGTCCAAACCCAACATTCAGTTTGAGCTTATAGGCTAAGATTGTTTAAAATATTAAGGTCAATCATTAGATGAACACGTTTGAAAGCTACACATATCTTAGCTGTACATATAGAAAAGTTATTTAAAAACAGAGGTCGAGACAAAACAAATATCAGTCGCCTTGCCCACGACTGTCCACAGGGTCAGAGATGACAGAAGAAGAAATTTGCATGGTAGGACAAGGACTTTTAGATGAGGCATCACGTGAAAATCATTGCAGTAAGTCATTGCGACAATTCTACAATTCTATTCACAGCCCCTAATATTTACCTCATTCCTTTAAGTTTTAATCTAGACCACTCGGCACAATTAACACTTAGCTACGCTGCGTTGTTTAAACGGTGGGCAACTTAATTTTGGACACACAACTGCAGCACATGGTACTAAACCTTGAAGAGGATAGAATGCTTGTGGTGTTTTTTCCTCCTTATTTTCTAACTTTTAGATTTACTGAGCTTAGAAGAAAACGTACTCGGGAGATTCTATTTACGTTAGTATCCCCTTTAAAGGTTTCATGAAAGTCTAGTTTCGTGGGACGATCTAAAAAATAGTTTCTGAATTTACAACCTCCTTGCAGGCCCACATTCAGTATTTTGTCCGTCCCCATCAATGTTAACCTTTGTTAACCAAATGTCTTCAAATGTTTATCCGTGTTTTATATCGGCATACCCAAAATGTTTCCCGTTGTCAACGTCCCCACCATTTTCCCACTGCTAACATTTCCTCCATTTTCCCCATTGCCACCGCCCGCATTATTTTTCCTATTGCCAACGTTTTTCTTTTTGTCACCAACCCACCACTTTTCCTTATGCCAACTGTCTGCAACTGCCTGTATCTCCGTTATGCTGGGGCCCTAATTTACAACGTCTCGGTAGCTTACACCTCGTCGTAAAAATTTGCGAATAAGAAGGCTTACGACGAACCGCAAGTTACTGCGACTTTGTACTTACGGACCCTGGTGTCCCCAAACATTTCCACGTATTGCCAAGCCAACTCTCTACAACTTGTTAATCTCTGTTATCCTGACATTTCAACCATTTTACCTATTGCCAAAGTCCCCACCATGTTTACCTCTTGTCAAAGTCCCCACCATGTTTACCTATTGCCAAAGTCGCCACCATGTTTACCTCTTGCCAAAGTCCCCACCATGTTTACCTCTTGCCAAAGTCCCCATCATTTTTACCTATTGCTAAAGTCCCCATCATTTTTACCTATTGCCAAAGTCCCCACCATTTTTACTTATTGCCAAGCCAACTGTCTACAACTGTTTACCTCTCTGTTATCTTGGCGTGCTGTCAGCAACGCCGTGCATCAAGGCCATCTGCCCCAGTGAGGGCTGGACCACGGGCGGTACCACAGTCATACTCATTGGGGACAACTTCTTCGACGGGCTGCAGGTCGTCTTCGGGACTATGCTGGTGTGGAGCGAGGTCAGTGCTCACTAAATTGTTATACATGTAATGGTGTGTTTGTTTATTGTTGCTAAGCGTCTAAAACACCGAGAGAGAGAGAGAGAGAGAGAGAGAGAGAGGAGAGAGAGAGAGAGAAAGAGAGAGATGCAGAGAGATGGATGATGAAAGACGAAGAAAGAGAAAGAAAGAAATAAAGAGATGCGGAGAGAGGGAGAGAGATGAAAAAAGAGGGAGAGAGAGTTTTTTTGTTACTTAGCGTCCAATGTCAACACTAATTGGTTTTATTTTGGACGAGTCTCAAGACTAACGTCTGACAATTGTACACGCCGGGATACCATCATTTTTTGTCTTAAGAAGGCTTACAATGAGTTGTAAGCTACGACGACAATGTACTAACGACCCAAAATGAAGTCGCACCGTTGAGCATTACTCAGTGGAATGGTTGAAAAGCTAACTAAAACCTAATGTAGAGCTCACGATTGTCTTACATACAAATCAAATAGCTGTTTGTGAAACCTCATTTCATTATTGCGAATTTATTATGGAACATACTCCAAATGTTTATTTTATCTCTCTATCTGACGCTGTTGCTAGTGTTATATTAACAGTTGATTTTTGTGGTCGCCGTTCAATCTACGAGTTTTTATGTTAAATCATTAATTGTGTATAAAGTATATCCAAGAAAACAAATCGTGAATAGACTGTCCCAGTTCTTACATAGAACAGTTCAACAATTAGTTGCTAGGAGATAGAGATCCTGAACAAATTATCCTTCTAATACAAAAACAACCATAAAATTTATAAACCATTTAAGTAAATTTGAGAGAAGTTGAGACATAGAATGAAAGATAAAGGAAGATAGAGAAAGATTAAAAGGGAGGTGTAGAAACCAGGCATGCCGGATTTTAAAAAAATTGGAATGTGAGTGGTATATGAGCTGAGAAACCGCCGCCGAAGAAGAGACAAAAAGACCAGAAAAACTCCAGAAGGTCTCTATCTAGTGCCGCTAGAGAGAAATGGAGAGAGGAAGAACGGAGTGACGGCATACGCAATAAATTAAATGATTCGTCTCCCAGTTTTTCAGCATCTGGCCGTGGCGTATTGATTTTCCCGTTCTCTCGACTGAGCCAGGCATCTCTGCTTCTGGTAGTTAAACCAGCTACAAAGCCTAGAAAACCCAATCACGTTCTAAACATTGCTCTAAAAAGAGTTTTATTGTCCGTTTACCAGCAGCGGCCCCTTAAATTTCCTCTAATATCCGTCTTCCTATTTTTAAAACAAGGATTGCCATTTAAAGAGCCAAGCTGTGTATCCTACTCCTAAAATAAGGGATATGCATGAACCAGACAACGGTTTTCATCGTCTACCCCATTCTTGCTTTCTTTTTTTCGTCGTTATAGCTTCCACTTTTCCCCCTCCTTTTTATTCGTTCGATTTTTTTTCCTTTTAATTTTTCCACTTTTTTTTGTGTTTGCTTCGTCTGTCAGTGCGTTTCGGCGTTCATTGATGAGGCACTCTCCCCCCACACTCAATTAATTAAAGACTCATCCATTGCCCGTCTCTAGCTGCAGGCTGGGACGCGTCAATCACTGCACCAGGCTTGGGGATTTTCTGCTTAAATGTCTGCGTTTATATCCATGCAAAACTCAGCACTGAAAGTGGAGAAAATCGGTCAGATAAATAAAAAATATAAACGCCTAAGTGGAGAATACCCGTTTTTGTTCTAGGAATATCGCGGATAATCAGTACACTAGTTAACACATAAACGGCGTGTAAACACGCCAAATACAAAAGCCTCCAATATCCTTAATTTGATAACCCTTATGCAAGCAATGCAGTTTTAAATGTACAACTACATTAGAATCTAACATTAACATCAGTTTTAACTGGGCTAGAATCTATTTTGGCCTCAAGGGCGATCAAACTTCGAACATCTTTTATTATAGATGTAGATTCATTAAAAAAAAAATTGAAACGGAGTAAATATTTTCAGAGGAGAAAAAGTAATAAATACATTCAACCGTCTCATTAGAAATTCACAAATGTTGATTTATTAATCGTCGTTTTGTAACGATAATTTTTATTTAATCTGATTCATAATAAACCCTCTTGCAAAGACAAAAATCTACATTTTAGTAATTTATTTACCGTTTTACTCAAATCCACAGCTAATAACATCCCACGCCATCAGAGTGCAGACGCCACCTCGACATATTCCTGGAGTAGTCGAAGTCACTTTATCCTACAAATCTAAACAGTTCTGTAAAGGAGCACCAGGAAGATTCGTCTATACAGGTAGGGTGAACTTAATCTGTCTATGCAAAGCTATCATCCATGCAAAAACAACAACAACAACAACAAAACCAACAACAAGAACAGCAACAACAACAACAACAACAACAACAACAACAACAACAACAACAACAACAACAACAGTAATGGCAAGAGTACTGACAATATACATACAAACAAAAGCAAAAAAAGGAGAAGGACGCCAGAAGGAAAAAAACAGATTAAAAAGATAGTACAGGGGAAACAGTGGAATAAAAAGTGATCAATATCAGGGTTTTAATGAAAAATTTACGTACACGGGTTAAGAATGAGAGTGATAGAAAAGTAATTTAGAGAGCAACAGAAAGGTAGAGCTAGAGAGACAAATAATGAGGTAGAGAGAGAAAGAGCGAGAGAGATAGAGAGAGAGAGGGGGGGGAGTAAAAGAGAGAGGTGGAGATGGAGAAAGAGAGAGAGAGAGAAGGGCAGAGAGCAGAGGAGAGGAAAAAAAGGGGGGGGGGTAATCCACTACATGTAGGTGGGCGGTGAGTAAGGGGATCTGCGATTTGCCCTCAAGCCTGAGCTAGGACATATTATGTGACCTGATTTCGTCATTACTATGATATGGACAATATATCTTATGCATATGTTCCGTAATACGTAATAAATGAGCTATCTTGTACCATGTAGAATTGTCAGAGCAATGTACATGTACATGTATTAAACAATTTAGATATTTCGATTTTGTCTGCCCTGGTCATAATAATTATTTAATCAAAACAAAGACTCAAAGACAGTAGTCTTGTTTTCATGGCTTTATTTCGAGCGCTACGAGGCAAGTCTAGGCTAAACATAGAGCGCTACAAGGCAAGTCTAAGCTAAACAGAGAGCGCTGCAAGGCAAGTCTAGGCTAAACATAGAGCGCTAAAAGGCAAGTCTAAGCTAAACAGAGAGCGCTGCAAGGCAATTCAAGGCTAAACATAGAGCGCCAAAAGGCAAGTCTAGGCTAAGCATAGAGCGCTAGGAAACAAGTCTAAGCTAAACATAAAGCGCTACAAGGCAAATCTAGGCTAATCATAGAACGCTACAAGGCATCTGTAAGGCACATCTAGGCTAAACATAGAGCGCTACGTCTAACTCTAAGGCAAATCTAGGCTGAACATAGAGCGCTACAGGGCAGGTCTAGGCTAAACATAGAGCGCTGCAAGGCAAGTCTAGGCTTTTAACATAGAGCTCAAGAACCCAAGTCTAGGCTAAACATGGAGCGCGTATCTCACTATCTCTCTGGATCAGCGGGAGTGTATTCCATCAGTGTGATCCCCTGGTAGGTCCACTCCGTATCGATCTGTCGGGCAGGCGGCCCTCCCAGGGGAGCCATTACCCAAGGGGGCCGGCCCGCCGCAGATTGGGCCAACAAGCTGGCTTGCCTCGCCAAGCCTTCTGACGCCCTGATACTTCTCGTATCGGGTTCCAGACTTCTGCTATGCTGCAGCCTGCCCCTCTCCGCACATATACCGTACACTTTTCCAGAGATCGCTCTATTTTTGTTGTGCAAAGCGCTAGATAGCTCAGCCGGTAGTCGGCAGTGCTAGTGACTGACAATAAAAAGATCTGTGGATCGAAACTCACATTATCGTATACATGGTCCTCATTTTCCAAAGCTCAGTATTATCTTGTCGTTTAAATCGCTAGATAGCTCAGTCGGTGGTGCTATTGACCCTTAAGAATGAATTCCGAGGTTCGATTCTCTGATAGCGCCCTTGTCACTGCACAGGATTCCTCGAAAACCACACAAAATGTAATCGTTATATTATTCCAAAGTTCAGTTACTATCTAGTCGTATTAAGACGACTGAAACGAAGGAGAAAAACTGCTCGATTCTCACACAGTGCTACGCTCTCTCTATGGGATTCTCTGTATTGGATTCCAGCACCCACATGACGAAAAAGTAATACCTGTACTTTCTAAAGAGTTCAGTTGTATCTCCTTTTACTTAGCAGCGAGATAGCTGAGTGAGTTAGTGCTTTTGGCTGAGTAGCAAAAGGCCCAAAGCTTGGATATCAGCTTCTGCCCTTTTCTCTGTATAATGTTATACCACAGGAATTTATGATCTGATCAAATTATACATTTTTAGTCTGTGGGATGTGCTTTTCGGCCCAAGCTCCTATAATACATAACGACAGACATGATTGAACATTAACATGTAAATGGACTAAAACAAACCAATACAAAACGAAACAAAATGCTGTTATCCATGATATACTCAACAATATTGTTGATCTACAATGTATATCCTTATTTGACAGATTAACATTAGAGCACTAAAACATATGGAGTCGATTTGCTGTGACTGAAAAACTACTCATAATCATTCATTCTATAGACTAAATAGTCGTACTCTTCGAACAATTCAAATCTTCTGACATCTTCCATTTCCTCTCTTGGTTTGAAGAGACTTTTCCATCACCCACTATCTGTTTGTCTGTGTCTAGTGTCTGTTTGATGTTTATCCCTGTATAATAAATCTTGTTTTACTCGAACGGGGATAGTAAAGCATTAATTCTTGCCTTGTCTGTGACACTCGAATTAAGTGCCCCAACTTTCATTGACCAAAAGATGCAGCTGAACGAAAAACACCTACTTTTAGTTCGCTGTCTAGAAAATAAATTTATTATTTGTAAATTCCCGCCTTTTATTCATTTAAAAAGGAGACTAAAAAAATTGTATCTAAAATGTCCTGGTATCTTAAGATCCAAATATTAAACTTACATCGAAAATACTGTATACACACAATCACACACAAATACAGAGGTTCAGCAGCAAATTACAATAAAGGCATTTCATTTTCGACAACTACTATCACTTTACATAAAAAAAAACCCAAAATACTGCACATTCTTAATCAACGAATTCAAACAGCCAGTTCATAAAAAATGAGAATCGAAATTCCAACACCTTCAGGTTTTTTGTTCATTTGCCTTCCCTGTAGCCCCCCCCCCCCCCCCCTCCTTTATTTTATCCTCCCCTCTCTACAGAAACTCACTCCGTCCGCTAAAATATTTCACTTAGGCACATTTCCCGGACCACTCTCTCACTAATGACACACATTAACACCGTGGTTCCAACCTCTTCATTAACATCCATGATGAATTGATTGCCCTGATGACGGATGCTCGGCGTCTTCCTCTCTAACACCACTGAGGCCAATGGATCCCACCATTTCTTGAATTGGATCATTGCAAGAAACAAAGTTTTTAACACGTTTGGAAACGTCACGTTCTAGGATTATACGTAAAAGAGCTTCATGGATCCTAGAAGATTGTTAAAATTATCCGGATCGATTAAATTTAATGCAAAGTAAATCAGTTTTGCCTTCTCGAAGGTAGCTTATTTGAGTAGGTATTGGCAACATGATTGTGCAACTAAAGCTTTGGATCCTTTCCCCCGAATGGTACTCAAACACATAACAAGGTAGACAAATACTCTAATAAAGATGAACAAAGACGGATAATAGAGATATATGAAGAGAATTAGAAAGTTCAAGTGAGAAAGTGATAAAGATCTAAAAAACAACGAACTACTTAATATAAGTGGTCTGCTATTATACATACCAATGTTTTACATAGCACAATATATAAATCACTTGAAGCACTCACATACAACCACACATGCAGTCTAACCAGCGATATCAATCACAATGAAAGAGATGATTTGAATTCTTAATAAGGGCCTTATGGTAATAGAAACAGTATTTTAGCCCTAAGGCTTAAGGGCACTCTCTCTGGATATTTTATTTTTGATTATCTTTTCTCAAGCTTGGTCACAGATTTTAACATAATTGCTTTATCCTCTTGCTAAGTTCTTTCCATAATCTTTTAATTATCTTCTTCCGATTTCTCTCCCTCTCTTTCTCTCTCTTCCCCTATATTTCTCTTTCTTTCTCTCACTTTCTCTCTCATTCATTAGTTACTCACCCTATCTGTCCGTCTCGCTGTATCCGCCTCTCTCTTCCTGTGTATATCTCTCTGTCTTGGTACGTTTGCCTGTCTGTCTGTTTCAGCCTCTGTTGCTCTGTCTCTGTATAATTATATCTCTCTTTCTGTATCTGTATCGTTCACTCTCTCTGTCTCTCTTTTTCTCTCTCTGTCCCGCTTACTTTAAGTCTTTCTTTCTTTATTTCTCTCTTTCTCTCTCTCTCTCTCTCTCTCTCTCTCTCTCTCTCTCTCTCTCTCTCTCTTTCCCTCAACTCACCCCCCCCCATCCCCCAGTAAGCTTAAATAGAAAAAAATCAACACCACAGTGGCCAAGTTTGCCTCGCCTCCCACAGCTTCCGTGAGTGTGAACGCATCGGAAGTGTTTAACGTGCCTCCAACCCCGGATCTCCCCCTTCAGCGACACTTGACTTGCTCACATTTTCCGGTGCTGATGCTCCGAGTGACGACTCGCTTTAGGAAAATTGCCAGGAGGGCACTAGCACTGTTTGTGGGTGGGGTATGGGGTAGGAGGGGTGGAGGAGTTGCATTATTCAATGGAGGGCTGTGTGTTGTTTGTTTTTTTCATTGGCGTCGACACTATAATAAAATATGCTATATCGTGGACGAGTCCCAAGACTGAAATCTGACAATTTTACGTGATACATTTCTGTACTACATGGAGGCAGTGCGGGGATACCATGAATCCTATCTGAGCCGGTGACATCAACGGATACCGACCCTAACAGTAGCTGTTTGGGGGAGGGAAGTGGGTTAGAGTGGATGAGTTAATGTTGAGCATATATTATTCAACGGAGGGCTGGGTCAAAGTTTGTAAACAAAAACAACCATGACAATAATAGTGTGACGAGAACTTTGTTTAAAATATAATGTATTAATCAATTGGTTGATCCTGTACTTTTGTTTGTCATTTTCAGTGCATTCGTTTTGCTCAAATTAGATTTACGACTAAAACTGGCCACGGACGTGTTAACGAGTCAAAATAGAAAATTAAGTGATAGAGGGAAACAGAGGTAAGGGGATGGGGTGAAAAGAGAGACAGAACGAGAGAGGAAAAAGAAAGAGGGTGCAAGAAAGGAAGAAAGAGAGTGCAAGCTAGGAAGAAAGAGAGAACCCCAGCAGAGATTGGAAAAAAAGAGAGAAGGAGAGCTAGAAACAGAAAGAAATATTGTTAGAGAGAAAGAGACAGATGGGGGTGGAAGAGAGAGAGAGAGAGAGAGAGAGAGAGAGAGAGAGAGAGAGAGAGAGAGGGAGAGAGAGAGAGAGAGAGAAAGAGAGAGAGAGCGAGAGGGGGAAAGAAAGAGGTTAGGAGAGCGACCTAACCCACGTTAACTTGCAGGTCTGTTGGCTGTAATTTCGGCTGTTGAATGGAACTTTGATCAATACTCAGAAATTGTTTTGCGGGTGTTAATGACAGGCCATAATGACATGACGAAGTGAGACAACAGACGTTGTGCGTTGCGTGAGGCCAGTAGAGGAATTGCGATCCACACAACGATAATGTTTGACGTAATCACGACTCTCAGGCATATATTTTATGTGTGTGTGTGCTAATCGTTCATTGGCTCGACAAGTCTAGGCTAGAACCACGATTGAAGTCTATTCATATTAATTTACCTATCGTCTTCAATTTGCTACGATCCCGTGATCGCGAGGTCTCAAGTGGCTGGGCCGTGAGACCAGCATGAGAACACTGCTATCTCCAGGCTGACTGACTGCCTGGTCCTCTCTGCCAAATATTGATCGCTCCCATGGTCCGCAACTAGATCGAAATCCGTTGATAAAAAAGAATGATCTCAACAATATTTGGCCCCCAACACCAACATCTATTAAATTTTTTGTTTGGCGATACATTTTGGAAAGGTGCAGGAATTGAAGTGCATGTACATGTACTTTACAGCTTAATTTGATCTGCGATAATTTGCAAAGATCATTAACATTAGCAAGGTAATGCTCATTATACAATTTATTTATAAAAATATATACATGTTATTACGATATCCATACTCGCTTTCCTTCCTCCGATTATTTGAAACTGATGCGGCCACCCGTGAGTTTGAAAATAATTCAACACACTCCTCGTTTAACACGGTCTAGATTCTTTGTCGATCTAGATTACGAGCACCTAGTTATGCCCACGTAGAAAATTGTCTTTACCTGAGCCGTCGGTTTTACTTTTCTGTAGATACATGTTTTCCTCGCTGAATTTTGAATATGCCTGCTGTAACAGTAAATCCAATCTCCATGTTGGATCTATAATTCTTAATTTATCAATAACCAACCCCGTATGATTTGTAATAGTAACCGAAATCTTAAAAATATTCTTGATCGCAAAGGCATTTTATCGCTTTTTTTCAACACGTAAGACATCGCCTGTTTAACGTTTGATTAGTTTGCTGCAGTTTTCCTCAAGCAAACTGTTTAAAACTCTCCCTTATGAAGTCAATCATTTTCTCTTTTTCCTCTCTATCGCTCTCCCTATCTCTCCTCCTCCCTCTGTCTCTCTATCCACCTCTTTCTCACTCATTCCTTCACCCCATCCAATTCTAAATCTTCAGTACTTTCCCTCTATCGGTCGCTTTATAAAATGGAATTGACCTCCAGATTTGGAAATTGAGTTGCATAAAGAAAAAAGTGAGCGAAATAGTATTAACAGTGAGAGAAAAAAAAACTCATTAAAATCTTAGAGTAAGGGGGACAATTTAGATAGGGTAGTAAAATGAGTATTGAGAGAAGAAAAAATAGAAATTGAGAGCCTTAGGAAGAATGAACGAATGAATGAATGAATGAATGAATGAATGAATGAATGAATGAATGAATGAATGAATGAATGAATGAATGAATGAATGAATGAATGAATGAATGATCAATAAAAGGATTGAAAGTGAGCTATAGAAAGAAGGAAAATGAGAGAAAGAACGATAAAAAGAGAGAGGGCGAGAGAGGAGAGATTAGAAAAGTTTCTCCCTTCGTCTCGCACGTTTGACCCGTCGACCCAGCTAGTGGGTGTGGTAATTAGAAAAGGGAAGGCACACAGTTTAAAGGGGAGACGCCTTCCTCCACATAATAGAAGTGTGGAAATCGTTAGAGGAGAGTATCTGTTTTGGGGGAAAACTGAGTTATTTTTGTTGTTTATTACCCACGCGCCATCTTGGGGAGAGCGCTGGAGAGAGGTTTTTCCCCAAACACAGCTGATTGATTGATGGAGGGTGGCTATGGGGGACGATATATTGTTATTGAGCTGCAATGATGAGAAAATGGGGTTCAATTTTTCTGCATTTTGGTGTCTGTTTATATTTCGGTCTCTCTCTCTCTCTCTCTCTCTCTCTCTCTCTCTCTCTCTGACTCTCTCTCTCTGTCTCTGTCATTTGACCCGTCGACCCAGCTAGTGGGTGTGGTAATTAGAAAAGGGAAGGCACACAGTTTAAAGGGGAGACGCCTTCCTCCACATAATAGAAGTGTGGAAATCGTTAGAGGAGAGTATCTGTTTTGGGGGAAAACTGAGTTATTTTTGTTGTTTATTACCCACGCGCCATCTTGGGGAGAGCGCTGGAGAGAGGTTTTCCCCAAACACAGCTGATTGATTGATGGAGGGTGGCTATGGGGGACGATATATTGTTATTGAGCTGCAATGATGAGAAAATGGGGTTCAATTTTTCTGCATTTTGGTGTCTGTTTATGTTTCTCTCTCTCTCTCTCTCTCTCTCTCTCTCTCTCTCTCTCTCTCTCTCTCTTTCACCATTTCTCATCTATGTATCTATCCATCCATCCATCTATCTATCTCTTATTTCTACGCAAATTCGTCAATTCTTAGGATTGGCGTAATTAATGTGTTTCAAGAGAGTAAAAGTCCATTCAACAAATAAAACAATCAACACACCAATCTGCTGATCAATCAACCAATTAATCAAACAATCAATCAATGAGTTAACCAACCAATGAATCGTCTTTCGCCCACAGCGTTAACCGAGCCCACCATCGACTATGGCTTCCAGAGATTGATGAAACTCGTGCCCAGGCACCCGGGCGATCCAGAGAGATTACCCAAGGTGAGCATCATTTTTTTTCTTTTACGCCCTTAAAATATAATCTTCATCACCAGGCACATAGTTTGACCTAGGGCAAGTTACCCGAAAGATCGTGAGTTAAAAATTTGAGCTTCCAAAGAAGTATTGGTCTATTACTGGTTTCTTTTCGGGTTTTGGATTATGTTATCTTAAATTATTTTCTAAATAAGGTTTCATGCCACTTTGTATGCCTAGATACTACTACTCTATATTTGAGAGTTGTTGGCGTCCGTATGTCTCGGGAGACAATGGAGTATTGGCACCAGGTCAGTTTGTGGTTGAGTGGCAACGCCTGCTGTGGCTGAACATGCCGATTTTGGAGTGACAGATCTCATTACAGTTTCTGAGCGCGAATTGAGGAACATGTCCTTGTAAAAAATTCAAATTGTTCAATGCACATGATATATATACTTAGTCTGTGACAGGCCAACCAGCTTGGCTTGGAAAATTTTATAAGCATTAATTTGAAGCAGTGGGCCGTGTTGAAATTAATGAATAAGCACTTTACACATAAAAAGAATGTGCATCCTTATAGTTCCAGTGATCGATATTGGAGATAGCATGAGTTAAGGCTCTGACGACAGCTATAAGAAAACCTCTTCCCAGAGACGTACCAGGTGAACTTCATCATACAGGATTATTGGAAACCTTAAACCCAGAGACGCCTGAAAACCATTAATGTATTTAATTCTGTATTAAATGTAATAAAACAACATAACCGGTATTCCTCTACTCTCGGCACCAGGAGATAATTTTGAAGCGGGCGGCAGACCTGGCTGAGGCGCTGTACAGCATGCCCCGCAACCCAAACCAGCTGTCCCTGCCCACGCCGCGATCTCCGGCCATGAACAACGGCGCCATGTCTGGCTTCAACGCCTACCCCAGTCAGCTGGCGGTCAGTGTGGGCGACACGGCCGTTACAGGGCAGTGGGATGACGGTAAGGGTCTCCTCTGGATGTGGTCATATTATCATCATCATTGTCGTTGTTGTCACATCGTTATCATCATCATCATCATCATCATCATCATCATCATCATCATCATCATCATCATCATCATCATCATCATCATCATCATCATCATCATCATCATCATCATCATCATCATCATCATCATCATCATCATCATCATCATCATCATCATCATCATCATCATCATCCTCGTCCTCGTCCTCCTCCTCCTCCTCCTCCTCCACCTCCTCCATTACTCCCTCCTCTTCCTCATCACCATCACCATCAATACCATAATCATCAACATCATCATGCAAACGATCATCATTGTCATTCTGAGAACCATCACCATCTTTATCATCGGCATTG
Organism: Elysia chlorotica; assembly: GCA_003991915.1. Lineage (NCBI taxonomy): Eukaryota > Metazoa > Mollusca > Gastropoda > Plakobranchidae > Elysia > Elysia chlorotica. Next base: position 132,898 of record RQTK01000822.1, read on the forward strand.
TGGTCCTAATCACCATCATCATAATCACAACCAATGACAACCACACCCACTACCAATTTCACCAATAGAAAAAAAACAACAACAGATATATTCATAAATTTACATACCAAATAGCAACAACTCCAATACGGATGAAGTTCTTAGCTCATAGTTAAAAAGAGACAACACAATAAGTACAGTGAGTCGCATACAAGAGCCTTTTCACCTTAAACAGAAAGTTTGACTTAAAACAAACCGAGCTCTAAGTTTTTGTTATCTATTATTTCAAATCAGGGCCTGCTTTATTTGCCTCTAGTAGAACCCATAATACTTACTACAGGTACACATTGTACATGTATTTTAATATCTATTCTCACGCTGACTTGTAGTAACTGGATACAACAGATCTCAAACCGAGTTCTTAGTTTTCTTGTATATGTATCTATTTTTTCGTAGCATTGCTTTGATACATTTGTCTTTAGTGGAAGCTAATATTAACTACATGTAGCCCTACATTTTATTATTTCATTGCCTATTTTCACTCTGATTTCCAGTAACCGGGTACAACAGATCTCAGAGCTCCAGCGTTTCTCCTCGGGGTTACGGCTCTAACGGATCAACGCCTCACAGTGTGAATGGCGGCTATGGGGCAGCGCCCTCTATGAACGGATATCACAGTGGGGCGGGACCCCTAGGAAATATGGGTAAGTTAGACTATATTTGTTTAATGAAAAAGAAAACCAACTTAGTGTGCATGCAATGAAGCAACATAAAAAAGGATGGCACGAATATTTTTAAATTGATCATTGGATTAATTGGTCTTAATTTTCTTCTTTTTTTCTATGGTATGTGCCATTTGTATTATGTGTTAAGCGTTTTATTGTCCTTTTTCTTAATTGTTTCAACATTTTTGGTATTTTAAATGCAACTTTTTATCGCTTATTTCCAAATAAACCAAAGTCCTTCTTTTCGATACATTGAGTGATTGCCTTTATCGTTTACAATACCATTCCTATAACCTCTGGGCAAACACACGTTGTGCATCCTATGAACAGCCTCACATACTTTGAATTAAATGGACTAAGAAATCAATGTAAATACATCTTTACCTCTTTTTTGTTCTCTTTAGGCCTTGACCATTTCCTGAGAGACGAAGCAAGCAGGATAGGCGCAGGTAAGGGTCACATGACTTCTTAGTTCAGTGCTTTCACTTTAAAAAACGCTGAATCGTAGGGGGGACATACATTCTAGATAAATTTTTCGATAAATCAGAGTGGGTGGTGTATGAAAAAAAACCCAACAACAATTAACTAGTACGTATTTTGACAGTTTATTGTTTCTTTAATCTTGAACCGCTATGTTTTTTTCTCTGTGTGCTTTCTATCCACAATTATATCCATGGTCTAAGTTTACTCTTTTTTTAAATATAAACATTTCATTTTTTTCCTGTGCTGGTTCTAAAACAATTGAATTAATTAAAATGTTCCTTAAAGGACATAATGTCTAATCCTTTATGTAATGCCGAACAAAAAAGAAGACAACCAGCAAATATCGAAGTGCTTTTTTCTTTGCTTCTGTTACGCATGTTCGTTGTCTTAAAAAATATAATCTATTTCTCTTTTAAACATACATTTTACCTGCGTAAGATCCCGAGAGAAAAATGTTGAACTTAAAGGAAGAAATGAAATTTAATAAAAAGAATGCCATCCTCTAGTTGGCATGTTTGTCCTTCGATTGTAAAAAAAAAGCAAGGACTCTTATTTTTGCTTTTATTGACTACAAAATTACAGGAATTACTTCTTAATTTATGCAACAAATATGATTAAATAATTGAGAGACATGGTGGAATGTGCATATTACAAGAAGCAATGCCTGCATTGTTGTAGTGAATTAAAAAAAAAAGACTTGTAGCACTTTCGTGTGACCGTGGCCAACTATTAATGTTAATAATTTGTGATTTTGCCATATTGTCTACAGGTATGGGTGGAATCGTGGGCTCCCCTTTCTCCAGCGTGAATCCTTTCGGCCTACCAACCTGCGGCTCGCAATCAGCCTACGGAGGGTCAATCGTGGCTCCAGCCAAATAGCCGGGCAATACCCTGAGTGGTCAGTCCATTGAGTCGACCCAGATATCGGTGTTTGGTCAACATACTCACCTCCGGGACTTTCCAAAGATCCAAGGCTGTAATGATCGTACAGCGGAAGTCATGTGACTTAAAAGATCCTTCATTCGCGGACCTTGGAGAAAGCACAGCGCTTGTGATGCTGTTCTTCATAATTATACGTAGTATAAGAATATACGTTGGTCTGGCATCAAGCTTGGCAGATCTATTGCCAAGATGACCATCTGACATTCCAATTTCTATAGAGTTATTGCAAGACGACCAATGCCGACACCAATAGTTTATATCTGCCACAACAGTGACGTCGCTGACAATTGGGGGCAGAAAGTATTAGACACCTGGGGAAGATAGAATTCGTGTGAATTTTTCTTAATCCATTAACGGACTTCAAATAAAAGTAAATTTAAAGAAAATGTTTGAAAATGTTTGAAAGCAAGTCAGAAATGTTCCAATTATCTTTTGGATACAATGATTGATCACTGGTTGATCACTACAGGCTAGCTTTGGTGACACAACGCTTGAAGATTACAGAATTCCCTGTCTGTGTGGAATTTGGTTTAATGGATACAAATGTATCCCATATTCTTCGAAGATTTTCATTATCTATAACTTTATGAAGACGGTTGCTAGAAACGTTTGATTAAGGCATTATCAATGTAAGAGGAGAAGAATCACGATGTCTTTTTTTCATGTGTCTAACAAGTTTTAAACTCACCAATCATGTGAGCGCCTTTATGGTGAGTATAATGATAAAGAAACTGAACATGATAGATTTTGTATATAAATTAAAAAGCAACTAAAGATTACAGCGTTTCTACATTTTTCCAGAGAAACAAGACTGGTTATAAATTGGTTTAGTGAGTCAGTGAGTCACAAGATATATATCGATTTTCCAGTCTCACAATGTACTCACCATAATAATGTGCCCCAAAGAAAATAAATACTCAATGTTCAAACATAGACTGAATTGTACATAATTTTCTTTTCTATAATTTTTTCAAAGTTATATGTCAAACACACTCTTCCGAATGATCCGCATTTATATGTGTGTATTGTCTACAATATTTTTATGTCTTATGTGTAAAAAAAAGTGGGATGAATGCTTTATATTGAGAACGGAGTTTTTTTTTTATTAAGAAGTTATCAAAGAGTAAACATTATATAGACTTCAAATACAAAAAAAATGTGTTCCTTCCTACTAATTTATGTATTATGACATGCCATTGTAACTTCAGATCACGTATACTGTTTGCGGATTTAAAGGCAGCAAAACATTGGACAGTATTGTATTAACCTCCTAAATATTCTAGTCATGACATATTCTTTCGCCTAACGCACATGAAAGCATTTAATATATGTACACTTTTTTATTTTGAAGTGATATAAGAAAATTTTAAAGTGATTGATAAGCTATGACACACATACACAGAATTGTCTTTGAACCACATGACCACACCAATGAGAACAAACAAGCAAACAAAACAAACATAACTCCCTAACATCCAGATATTTTTGTTTTCAAACGATGTAATCGCCGCCAGGTACTTGTTAAACAATGTACAAACAACCACATTACTACAAACTGTAATTTGCAGATCTTTCTTTCGAAATAAATCTAATTATGGTTTTAATCTATTTGGAGGGACTGCATTGACAGTTAAATACTGGCTTATGTGACGAACCTTATTCACCTGTCAAGAAATTCTTCTTTTAGTAAAACTCAAAGCTGTCAGTCAAGAAGGTAATATACTCTCTCTAGACATTCCTCCGTGGATTTATCTCCTTATAGACCAACCTATACCCGATGCACATCCCATAATTTTTCCTTCATCTCCCACCGCCCATTTTCTGAGAAGACATTTCTTCTTTTTTATGCCATTAAACTTCTTGGAGGTCATCAATATGTTCAAAGCGCAACTTCCAATGTCTTCCACTTTCTTACCAAGGTATCCCCTTTCAATACAAAGGCAGTTCATGTTGACGGTCAGACAATCACATTTTAAAACCCAGGCAACTAGACTTTAATTCCAATTAATTTCAAACATTGGGCTTTTTGCTTTCCTATTGCTTTATCGTATTTTTAAGCAAACACATGTTTTGCACTTCTGTTGAAATAGATCCCCTCTCTCTTTTTGATTATTTATATTATAAGATAGAGCATTAATTCAACATCTGAAAAATCATAGGAACAGTAAATTGTCATAGTTCTCGTTACTTCAATACAAGTACACAAATGCCTAACCACAAACACGTGAACAAAGTTTTATTTAGTCTTTCCATTACTAGTCGGTAACTTATTTTTATTTTTACCCATTATTATTTGATTGAAATCACTTGTAAATTATGTCAATTGATACTCTAATATCTTTTATTATACCACCCTGTATCAATGTTTTGCCAACAAAAGAGTTAATTTTAGATTTTATCGAGATAAAACGTGTCTGGGTTATAATTTTATGCTTCAGCATATTTATTTTATTTAAAGATGTTCATATTTTACATCTGCAATATTATTTTTACATATTGCAAATTAATATGATTTGGAGAGGGAGAGAGGGAGAGAGAGAAAAAAGAGAGAGAGAGAGAGAGAGAGAGAGAGAGAGAGAGAGAGAGACTGAGAGAGACAGGACGAGAGGAGGGAGAAAAAAAATGATGCAATATTAAGAGCTTCATTGAAAGAAAAATTTAACCCAAGAAGAAAAAATATAAAGAAAAAAAAATTGTATAGTAGAAAAAAGTGATTTAAATGTATGCATGATTCACATGAATGTAATTAAGGTTTTTTTCATGTCATGACCTTCCTGTATAATAATAATATTTGATGAAAATAGTTATGTGAATGAAAGAAAAAAATGATACATGTACTCCATAAATGATTTTAAATAAAATTCACCTTTGATTTATAATGGTTGAACACTTTTACCTCTTTTATGCAAGTGACTCACATTTTTTGTGTGCATCACACAATGAAATGCTTTTGTTTCTAATGGGCCAAGATAAATCCTATGTATGGATGGGCTATTGTTCTATAAAGTCTATCTCAGATACAGATGGTAAATTCATGCGTTACCATCAGAATGGTGCTAATGATGATCATAATCGAATCTTTCCCCATCGTTTTGGACACAAAATAATTTAACGTTGATTATGCATCGCAAACTATTCGGAACTCTTTAGAATATTTTAGGATATATTTAAAGAGTGCTAATGAGATTAAATTAGTTTGTCTTTTTTTTAATAAAGAGCAATTTTATTTGTTCTTCTGGGTGTTATGATTTAGACGAACAACAATGACAAAGTCAAAAGAGCTAGCATTTCGCTCCCAAATTCTGTAGCTAAGAAAAACACAAATTTTAAGATATATCCACCCATGAAGAGCGAATAGACGCTTGCGGGTAGTGTTTGGTGATTGAAGAGTTGGTTGAGCAAAGTAAAATAATTATCTGTTTTACGATTGTTGTTAACGTATCGAAATTACCATTGAAATGAAAACGATTGAAATAGTTAAATACATTACAAACTACAATATCTAGTCGAAATTATCGTAATAGATCAGATTTAAAGAGTTAAATGCATTACGTACAGCAACATTTTCAAGACGCCAGTTGAAGGAATATAAACACCTACACGATCTCCATAAGAAATAGAAAAACCTTCCAGTAATCTCTTAAAAACACTCGTGCCTACTTCAGAATCAGACGAAAACTACTACAAAAAATAGTACATGCACATGATTCGTTTTTTGCTGTGTTTTTTTTTCCTTCTGTAAATTCTAAGAAATATACAGCTTTGGAGAATCACAAAGCATCGAAAGACACGGAGAGGAAAAATAAGAGGTACATCAAATAAAGAAGAAAGAGGAGCGGGGTGGTGAAGGTTAATGTTGAAAAATAAATGAAAACAGAAACTGTTGAGATCCCTTTTTCATCGTTGAGTTTGGAAGTTTAGTTAGTGTAGCCAGGTCTCCCAGATGTGAGCGCCGAGAGCTGATCTGCGGTGGACAGATCATATGTCAGTCATGGATGAACCTCGCGAAGGCCGGCCAACATCTGTTGTGACTGAGAAAAACGTGTCCACTGTGGAGGGACTAGTAAAGCAGGACAGGCGAATAACAGTCAAACAGTTAGCAAGTGAAACCAGGATCAGCGTAGGTTCAGTTGAAAAGATTCTTCATGATCACCTCAATCTGAACAAGGTCTCAGCTCGATGGGTACCAAGGTTATTGACCGCTGATCAGAAGAAAGAGAGGGCTGATTGTTGCAAACATCTTCTTCGGTTAGAAGCAAATGACGACTTGTTCTTTCAGAAAATTGTAACCATGGATGAGACTTGGATCTATCAATTCGATCCAGAGCCGAAAAACGCGTCTATGCAATGGAAAAGACCCTCATCGCCCCCACCAAAGAAAGCAAAGGTCACACAATCAAGTGGCAAGGTCATGCTGTCTTGTTTCTGGGACTGTGAGGGCATCATAATGACTGACTACATGGAAAAGGGGAAAACAATCACTGGAGAGTATTATTAAGGGTTGCTAAAAAGACTGAGATCTGAATTAGTAAGAAGAAGACGGGGAAAGCTTCGAAACGGAGTCCTGCTTTTGCATGATAACGCTCCTGCTCATCGAGCACGACAAGCCGTTGAGACAGCTGATCAGTGTGGCTATGAAATTCTTCCCCATCCACCATATTCACCGGATTTAGCTCCATCAGACTTCTGTCTGTTCCCAAACCTTAAGAAATCCATAAAAGGGCGCCGTTTTGAAGACATTGAAGATGCGATTTCTGCTGTGGAAGAGTGGTTTCAAGCGCAAAATGACACGTTTTACTCTCAAGGACTTTTGAAGGTCAAGGACAGGTGGCAGAAATGTGTAACTATGCAGGGTGACTATGTAGAGAAATAAATGTAAGTGTGCCAAATTTTAAGTCTCTGGGTTTATTCCTTCATTGTCATGCTAAGAACATAGTGAACACCCCTCGTAAATTACTGTTGTTAAAATCTGTTCATCAAATAACTTTTAATTGTAAGACATAAACTCTTTTGAGGATTTATATTATAGGATAGAGCATTAATTCAACATCTGAAAAATCACAGGAACAGTAAAATGTCATAGTTGTCGTTACTTCAATACAATTACACAAATGCCTATCCACAAACACGTGAACAAAGTTTTATTTAGTCTTTCCATTACTAGTCGGTAACTTATTTTTATTTTTACCCATTATTATTTGATTGAAATCACTTGTAAATTATGTCAATTGATACTCTAATATCTTTTATTATATCACCCTGTATCAATGTTTTGCCAACAAAAGAGTTAATTTTAGATTTTATCGAGATAAAACGTGTCTAGGTTATATTTTTATGCTCCAGCATATTTATTTAAAGATGTTCATATTTTATATCTGCAATATTATTTTTACATATTGCAAATTAATATGGTTTGGAGAGGGAGGGAGAGAGAGAGAGAGAGAGAGAGAGAGAGAGAGAGAGATAGAGAAGAGAGAGACTGAGAGAGACGGGACGAGAGGAGGGAAAAAAAATGATGCAATATTAAGAGCTTGATTGAAAGAAAAATTTAACCCAAGAAGAAAAAATATAAAGAAAAAAATTGTATAGTAGAAAAAAAGTGATTTAAATGTATGCATGATTCACATGAATGTAATTAATGTTTTTTTCATGTCATGATCTTCCTGTATAATAATAATATTTGATGAAAATAGTTATGTGAATGAAAGAAAAATGGATACATGTACTCCATAAATGATTTTAAATAAAATTCACCTTTGATTTATAATGGTTGAACATTTTTTTACCTCTTTTCTGCAGTTGAATCACATTTTTGTGTGCATCATACAATGAAATGCTTTTGTTTCTAATGGGCCAAGATAAATCCTATGTATGGATGGGCTATAGTTCTATAAAGCCTGTCTCAGATACAGATGGTAACTTCATGCGTTACCATCAGAATGGTGCTAATGATGATCACAATCGAATCTTTCCCCATCGTTTTGGACACAAAGTTAACGTTGATTATGCATCGCAAACTATTCGGAACTCTTTAGAATATTTTAAGATATATTTAAAGAGTGCTAATGAGATTAAATTAATTTGCCTTTTTTTTTAATAAAGAGCAGATTTAATGTGTACGTATCGTTACGTACAGCAACATTTTCAAGACGCGTTACATACAGCAACATTTTCAAGACGATAGTGTAATGAAAATAAACACCTACATGATCTCTATAAGAAATAGAAAAACTTTCCAGCAATCTCTTAAAAACACTCGTGCCTACTTCAGAATCAGACGAAAACTACTACAAAAAATAGTACATGCACATGTGTTTTTTTTTCCTTCTGTAAATTCTAAGAAATATACAGCTTTGAAGAATCACAAAGCATGGAAAGACACGGAGTGGAAAAATAAGAGGTACATCATATAAAGAAGAAAGAGGGGCGGGGTGAAGAAGGTTAATGTTGAAAAATAAATAAACACACAGAGAATGTTGAGAGCATTTTTTTTCATCCATGAGTTTGGAAGTTTAGTTAGTGTAGCCAGGTCTCCCAGATGTGAGCGCCGAGAGCCGATCTGCGGTGGACAGATCATGTATCAAAAGCCATCAAGTTCTGAGGAACAAAAACAACACGCCAGCACGCATTTTCTCTCCCATCACGCTTTCTCTCTCTCTCTCTCTCTCTCTCTCTCTCTCTCTCTCTCTCTCTCTCTCTCTCTCTCTCTCTCTCTCTCTCTCTCTCTCTCTCTCTCTCTCTCTCTCTCTCTCTCTCTCTCTCTCTCTCTCTCTCTCTCTCTCTCTCTCTCTCTCTCTCTCTCTCTCTATCTCTCTCTCTCTCACACACAACTCTCTGCCTTTCTCTCTTTGTCCCTTTCTCTCACTTTCTCTTATCTCGTTGATTCGTGTATCCATGCCTGTTTTTGTTGTTTATTTTTTGCTTTTTTAAAATCTTGGTCTTTTTTTAAACCCCCCTCTCTCTCTCTTCCTCTCTCTTTTTCTCTCTCTCTCTCTCTCTCTCTCTTTTTTTTTAAACACCCCCCCTCTCTCTCTCTCTCTCTCTCTCTCTCTCTCTCCCTCTCTTTCTCTCTCTCTCTCTCTCTCTCTCTCTCTCTCTCTCTCTCTCTCTCTCTCTTTCTTTTTTTTTTCTTCTCATCAATACAGACACCTGCATGCTTTATTCTGTGTGCTTTTGTCTCTCGCTAATCTTGGAACTTGTCACCCCTGAAAGAAATGCAGTTGGCAAGAATTAAATATTTAACATTTAATGGAAAGGCTGGAAGAGAACAGTACTGAGTTGTACTTGGTGTAAAAATAAAATGTGAAAGAAATATTTGACAACATGATGTAGTTTAATTTCACACACAATCTTTTGACAGAAAAGTATCACGCATGCTCAATGCAAATATGATGAATCACATTTACAAAAATCAGGTTGATTTTTCATTTCTTATTTTTGAGACCCTGAAAAACTGAATTTTAATTTTTAAAGGTACATGTATTAGCTTTCTTTAAGTAAAAGTGTTTATATAAAACATAATTATGCATTTTTTCCTTCCTATATGCGCCTCTCCTCTCATCACCCCTATGTCTTTTCATCTCCCACTCTCTTTTTCTCTCTTCCTTTTTCTATTTCTCGCTCACTCTTTTCCTATGGCAGCACGTATAATTATCAGAGTTTAGTCTTGGTACCCCGTTCACAATATAGCCTGTACTGACGTTGGGCGCTAAGCAACAACAACAGCAACAATAACAACAACAAACCACTTTCTCTCTCCCATTCTCTCTCTCTCTCTCTCTCTCCATCTCTCTAACTCACCCTTTCTCCCTCTATCGCCCTCTCCTACCCTGACTAAGACCGTCGTGAGCTACAAACCTGCGTATAGGGCTCGCCTCACGCCATCTAAACGCCTGGCTGATTCCATTCTCCGCTCCATCCAGCAGGGCGGGTAGCCGAGACAGCCAATGCAGGCCGTCAAGCCTTTTGTCCCCTCACGACATTCAATACTCAGTCTGGAGTCGGAGATCGCAGGGCTGCCATCTGTCGAGCCGCGAGCACAATGGTATTGTCTGAGAACCACCTCTCTAAAAGACATACAGGGCCAGGGCAGATTTATAGAGTTCTAGCGCCCAGCCTTTGATCTTTGCTAGCTGGTTCCAGATGCACCGTGCGCTCTTGGATGGAAGAGAGAGAAAGAGAGACCAGGAAGAGTGAAAAATAATAGGGATTGTAAAGGGAGGCAGGGACAGGCACATAGAGAAGGTATGAGAGGGAGAGAGAGAGAAAGAGAGGCAGATAGAGAGATGGACAGAGGACTGGCGTGTGAAAGAAGAAATAGGATGAGAGACTGTGGAGATAGAGAAATAGAGAGAAGAGGGAGAGATAAAGAGAAAAAGAGAGAATGAGAGGGAGGGAGGGAGGATTCGAACATGGAGAAACAGTGACACCATGCAGATAAACAGACAAATGAGTTACTTTCTATTTTACATACAATATACAATCACCAAATAGGGACACAGAAAGAGGCAGTGTGACGTACTTTTATAGAAGGGCAGGACTAACGCATTCAATAGGCGAGCAATCCTTGGAGAGAAATGGCGCAGGTTATCTAAAAGGTGCAAGATCAAATCAGAGTGAAGTAAACAAAAAGACATTTAAAAAACAACAACAACGAGAAAGAAAGACAGAGACAATCGACAAAGCGAATGAAGCACAGAGAATGGAGGAACATCAAGAACCTTTGGTGTTGATCCGTGTGAAGCCGACCCCATCCCATCTATTTTGATTGTGGGGAGGACAAGGAAACGTTCCTGCTCAGTTGGCTCCGTCAGTGTGAGCCCAGTATCAATGTCACTCTACACGCCACGCATTACTTCCTGGTCTGTGGAGCCATGGGCGCCTAAGCATCGTTTGAAACCGTCGGAAACTGGAAGCAAATGTTGCAGTGGTCCATTAAGCGCCCGAGTCCGTTAGCAATGACCGCCTGACAATGCTTTGAGCTCGGATATCTGGCATCAATAGCCCTGGATTTGCAGGGGTCAGTCTTGAAGAGTGTCCTTTAAGGTGGCCATTATACCCACCTCGTTAGACCGCCCTCTCTCTCAGAAGTGACCTTTTTCCATTTTAGAAAGCGCGATGCCATCTGACACATGTTCATTTGATACACTACAGCGCTTAAAGAGATAAAAAAGGTAGATTATTAAAAAAAAAGATTAGTGGCAGGTAATATAGATGGATTACTGAAATTGAATTATCAAGAAAGGGGAAACTTTGTAAAGATAAAATGCAAAGAGGTCAAACTTAGTGCATTTTATTATATTACCAATTAGATTTTAAAATTTACGGATTGATACATAAACTTCTCGGTCTAATATTGTTTTATAGGAAAATAAGAATAAAAACTCCCTCTTTTTATAAATTCGGAGGTATTTGTATAACCGGTTTTGTTAGATATCATATTTCCAAAATCTGTAGAAATCGTAGGAACAAAGGATATTTATTTCAAGTAATAAAGGCCAACAAGAAATAATTACAAGTAGATGCTTAGTGTGGATGTTTGGAATAGAAGCTTAAGAGCGACTGGTGCAATGTTTCGAAGTCGACCAATTGAAATTGAATCTTTTTACCAAGACGATGCTATTTTAATGGGGAAAAAATAAGAAAATAAAATTCTTTGCAGAAGAATAGCTATTCTTTCGAAGATTTTTTATACGCCAAATCAAAAGTTTCTTGTAGTATGAATTCACGAAAGCACGTAAATGCATTCGGGGACGAAGCAGCCACAATGGGACATTCAAAAGCTTTTAAGTAAAGAAATTGCGTGGATGGCCAGAACAAACAGATTTGCATTAATTTCACTGTAACAAACATCTTATAGAGTCTGTATCGATTTTTTTTTTCCTATTGAAAACATGAATGGCTTTTCTAGCCAGACTCTGAACTCCTCTATTCATGATACAGAAAGAAAGAAAATATCAAACCATATCATGTTTTGAAATTGATTTAGCTCTTTTTCGTCAATAGAAATCATTTGCCAAGATAAAAATTACAATTTTTTTACCATTTACATGAATGGGAACTTTTTTTCAAGCAGTTGAATACATTTTTGGATCGATTAAAGTTTTCTTTAAATTTTTTTTTAGGAATGTCATTGGATCGTTGTAATGGATGTTTATTTAAGTCTTAATGATAAAGCATTCTAAGATTCATAGGTACGCCCATTAAACGACTTTAAAAAAAGAAATTTACCTTCCAGTGTTATTCAGATATTAAATAACATGTAGGAATTCATAACCTTGTAAAAGACAATTTTTAAGATAGAAACATAATTATGTAATAAATCACAAAATTTAAAACTTGAAAAAAGCAAGTAGATTTTTTATACATGGAAACCCGCTCTTCTGAAAAGTGCAAACTAAAACGACAGTTACGGATCTGCCAATAATTTTGAGTATTGGTAAATATTTAAGGTTGAACAATCTGAAGTCTAGAACAATATAATAATGTGTCTGTTTTCATTCTTTCCTGCAGTCTCTTTCGTTTATTTTTATCAACGAATTTTCCTTTACGTCTATCTTTTAGTAAGTTTGTTGTTTTATTTTACCATTCTGTCTATTTCAAAAACCGTTTTATAGCACTTCCTCCTGCGTCGGTTGCAAGCAATAAATAACACAATTCATATCTAATACATAACATGTATAACATTGTATTTAGTTCCCCGTCTCTATCCCACTCTCTCTTTCTCCCATTGTTCCTATCCATATCTATCTCTGCCTGTCTCTATCTCTTTCTAGCTCCATCCTTCCCGTTCTTTTTCTCTCTCTCTCTCTCTCTCTCTCTCTCTCTCTCTCTCTCTCTCTCCCCCTCTCTCAGTTTCCCTCCACCACTGTAACTTTCCTATAACTAAATACCCACATAGACAGGAGCGCTAGGTTTGCCCCTTTCAGTAACAATAAAAAAACAACCTCCAAGTTTCTGTCTTAGTAGCACAGCGCCTCGGCTTGCGCTTGCCACACCCTCCTCCAGCTCTTCAACAGGTCACCCATCGCCCGCGGCTCTCTACCCAACGTCCTGATCGATGGGCAAGCGGCATGGCACACTCCCTGGTCAGAAGGACACTCTCTGACAATCATCTCCATGTTGGTATAGTGCTCACGCTGAACGCGGCGCCCCCTACCTACCAGATGTCGAGGTGCTAACAGGCAACACGGGTGTCCGGCATTGTGTGCGTGGCATCAAGAGGTTTAAATGCACATCACCGCATGGTTGTTTGCATTACCATTCAAGTTCTGTAACATCGGTACTGGATTCAAACATTAGAGCTAGAACTGCTGTTCCGGCGCACATAGTTAAGAGTTTACTTGCTTCAGTGCACACATCCGCAATGCACTTCGGCTGTTTAATATCCACGTTTAAGTGCGTTTAAGAAAAATATCAAGCCTTTTTTTTCTCGCACGAAAGTCTCAGGCTATGACAAGTAAAGAAAAGACTAAGTATTAAGCAATTACAAGAGCTCTTGAAGAAACGAAATTAATAATACAAAAACAAAACTAAACATGGCAAAGTGTCCTTTCAACAAGGCTGCAACTTTTTCGGTTTCACTATTATGCGCTTCACTGCACGAACGTTCGATCTTAAATGATCATTGATTTATAAGTTGACAGGCTGTCTCAGTTTAATGTGACAGGCTGAGACAGAAGTCATTGCACCCCCGCCCTGTCTCGTGTCTGGCAGCACATAAAATTGTCAGACGTCAGTCTTGGAGCCCGTCCACAATAAAGCCTATAATAGTGCTGACGTTGGACGTTTAACCTAACTCAACACGACAGGCTGCCCACAGTGCTGTGAAAAGTCGCCCGGAGCAGGAAAAAGACATTTCCGATACAAATTCGACCCGGAAGGATATGCGCTTCAACCCACTTCCGCAGCGGCGCCGAGGCAGATCCAGTCTTTTGTGCGTTCATTGGAGGAATTATCCCTATTCCGAGAACTTGGTTAATAAAACAGTGGTTAGGTGGTGACTGCATAACAATACACATTGACAATTAATTTGTAGTTTACACTGTGATGTGAGTTATTTATTAATGTTTAGATTGCAAAATGTAAACTGTTTTGAACTAAATAAAAAAAGCGCAGAAGAGAGTTGATTTGAATGATTGTGGATTGCATCGAAAGGGACGGATGTGAAAAGTCGGGGGGAGAGAGAGAAACGCGCGATAACAATTTGGGCGATATACAAAAGTGGTTTGCTAATCATGCAATGTGGTTTTCTAGTCAATGTATTGACATGGACCATTCTATAGACCAAACAAATATGCAATATAGCTGTCAGAGATTAATACAGGGAGGGTCCAAAAATGTTTCTGATGCTGAGTTTTATTTTGATGCTTTATTTTGTTTAATCATTCTAATATGGAAGGCACCTAAAACAAAGACTTAGCAATGATAGTTTCTTTAAAACAAAATTTTAATTTACATTACATTTTATTAAGTAGGCAACATCTTACTTTTGAAAAAAAATCGATCAAATTTGCAGAAAAAAGCGAGACCTACTTCTGCAAATCTCTCTGAAGAGTCTAAGCGTGTGTCAAGACTCCATAACACCGGAAGACTCCAGGGACTTCTGGGATCAATCTTCTGGTGGCCTTGCTCCGGTCACCTACTGGCGCCAGTCCTCACGTCCTAGATACTGTCACTGGGAAAAGAGACAGAGACCTGGAGATCGCGCTCTATATACTCAATAAAAAAATAATAAAACAATGCAGTTAAAAAGGCATAAAATGAGGAAAATAAGCTTTGTCTATGTCGATTCTATGATAACTTCATCTTCCTTTGTTTTGCTCCATATCCGATTATATCACTGTCTCCTTTGTATCACATTATCTGAATCATTATGTTTCTATTTTTTTCTACTTATCTGGCATGACTGTGACCGGCAAAGAAACGAGTCAAAGTATGATTGTATTGCCTCTGTGTGGCAGTACGTAAAATAATTGGTCCTAAGTCTTGGTACCCGCGAAGCAAGAAACTGAAACTTAAACTCACTCCTCTATTTAGCTCTTTTTTTTCCAACATTTTGTTTATTCCTTACTCCAGTATGGAAACAAAATTTTTGTTTAAATCCCAATGTTGATTTATCTTAAATTCCCCTTTCAGCACCAAAATCATAGCTTGAGCGATTTTAATGCTACTTTGTGCAACAAAATGTTTCTAGTCAAGGTAAGAGAACATGGGTACAAATATGTTTTGGATGCAAAAATAAAGGTAAAACTGTTCTTTTAAAAATACACGACAAAAGTCTTGGACTTAAACCATTTGTTTGCTTGTTACACTTGCCGCAGCAATATGATGGTAAAAAAACATCTGTATCAGAAACAGTTAGAAATAAATAAGCATAAAGGAATGTAGGAAAACGCTAGATCATGAATAAAAAGTGATCGATAGAAACGAGTTTTTGATTAATTAGAGGTAGGAATTCACAATGCAAAACGAAAAATATATATAAACAGAACAAATATAAAAATGTATAATAGATAAGAGGTAAACACGGACCAGATCAGGAGTACTACAAGCCGTATCACTGTGGAGACCAAATATCAGGAGGATCTAAATCTCGCTAAAGCTATCACAGAGCCGGGTTGTGTGGCCAGCACGACATGATTCCCGCTTGTTGGAATCTGGGGCTGTATGCCTGCGCCCGCTCCCCAGAGGTCTGCCTACACAACGGGCTGTTGATCACTCTATTAGCGGGCCCACCCATGGGACTCTGGCCAAACACTGCGCTCCGTGGCTGCGGCCGGTGACGCCAAATTGCTTCCCGTTTGTTTGACTAAAACAATTAGTGGGACACTCTCGAGCCAAAATGGATTTTCGAAACGGTGTTTTTTACGCCGTTTTATTTCCGGGTTTTAACTTGGAGCCATAAAATTTTGGCCCGCTTAGATGTACTTGGACCGTGCAAAATGGCATTTGATGCCAAGTATAAAGCTAAAGCGATATGCACTCGATCCCCTTGCTGATTTATATGTCATATCCCAGTTGTTTTAAGCACAAACCACAACAAAGATTAATTTCCACTGTCTGTGATGGCTGCTCGCGAAATCTCTTTTGTCTGCTCACGCTCAATTCATCTTTTGATGGCTTTCTATGTCTTTTCATGGCATTGTGTACAAGACCACATGATATCGAATGATGTATAATTGGGAGGGCATTTTATTGAGGGGAACTATCACAGATACCTATTAGGTTCATTTTGATAGTAAACTTAATGGCATTGCGATAAATTACAAGAATTGGTGAGCAACTCAATGTAATGGGATGGGCAGTCGTTTTGTTTTGTTTTCAATGCCAACATGATAATTAATTAAACAAGAAACCAAATTGGTTAAATGAAACTTGGGCAGATATTTAGAGCGTTATCTTTTTTACATGATTTGTGTTCCTTTTTTACATTGGCAAAGATAATTATCTTGTTTCACGCAGTATAAAACATTGCATACGAGATTAAAATAATCCCCACAACCAACAAATTTGTCGCTCTGAAAATTGATACATTAGATACCAAAAACAAAAGTGTAATTTATAATACAATTTTAAATTTATTCTTATAGCAACTGTGTGTATTTAGTTTATTTCAATAGTTGTATTCGATTGAATGCTAACTTTTCTTTCCACACGCGACAATTCTTTTTATGTTAGGATGTATAGAAGTGTCAAATGTACTGCAAATATTGTAGATTCAATGAATTAGAATGCCGTTTCGTCATGCGATAAATTTGGCAGTACTACAGGACTTTATCTATTAAATTGTATTATTTGGAGGTTTTCAATACTTTTACTAAAAAAGTCTTTGAAATAATACAAACTTTTAATTTTTCAACGCTTGGAAATCCGTGAATAAAGGTTTCGTTTTATGCAAACACTTCATATTTTCTATTTAAATTGGTGAACAAAAACTTAATTATCTAAATGGCAAAGAGTGACATAATATCACCACAGCGCATCTGTCAGTTATTTGTTGAATGACTGATATTTCCTCTTTTATTATTTTTATAGCTTTTTTGTTAACATTTATAATAATTTGATTGACATTGCTTCCAGTTAGCGACATATGATATAGAGACCAAACTGGCCATATTTTTCTTTGATATTAAATGGGAAATGATTTTGTCTGATTGGCAACTGCAAAAGCCGCTAAGGTTTCGTGCTCTCACATCACGCCTGTGTTAGTATTGCATTGATGTTTCTACGGTTCCTCTTCACTGCTGCCGAAACCACACTCCGTGGTCTTAAACGTGAAGAAAAAAGAAGAAAAAAAACTCACACACGCACACTCACACACACATGATAGCCAAACCTCTTTAGCAAACGGGAAAAATAATACACGTATAATCGAACGTCTCACGTGCACAAAGAGACATTCTTTTTTGAATATTTTTTTGCTGAGGTTTTCTCCCTTGTTTGAGTGACAAATTTCTAGCCAGAGGGCGGTGTTTGATCGGAGAATATGATATCTGTTTTCGCATTCGCCGCGTTTCTTTGAACAGCGAGAATTAACGGTCCAGTTATCAACTCAATGCAGATGGCACTGGGGCGAAAGATGTGGGAGGCGAAGAGGGCGGGGACACGGGGTGAGTCGAACTCTTGGTTAGGGAGGGAACTAATCTAAGGGCATAACGTATTAAGTAGCGGTAACAGCCAGGCGGGGCGTGCAGACAAAAGGTGAACCTTAAAGTAACAGAGTCGTTTTCACGCTTGCTTACCTCCGCTGGGAAAATGATCACTGGCTCAATTATATGGAACAACAGGAGCACTTGCTGTTTGAAGGTGTTAAAAAAATCAGGCTCTTGTTGTTCCACACACGCTCTGCAGTGTGGTTATCATTAGGATCTGAATAATCTAGACTTTGCCAAGGGTACTTTGATTTTGACACTTTTTCTCTGCCACGCTTTAGAGTGATCAATAGATCGATTGTGCCAATACATTGCGTGCAGTTTTGAAAAGAGCACCCATTCCTTAATAGAAAATTTCTTTATTTTAAGACAAACAATGTTAGTTTTTTTTGTATCAACCATGACTCAAGAACTTGATTAGTTTCAATATGTCTGTTCATAGATAAAAAGTTTAAAATTTTATATTCAGGCAATATAATTTGTTCCCATAGTTTAAATATTATGACATACTGTGCAATACTTTTTTTTTCGTTGAGCATTTTATAATTATTTAGCAGACTGTATCCTTTCGATCTAATTAAAATCAAAAGGCATTAAGAAGATGTTTTGATTATTTTAAATTCTTAAATTAAGAGTGGAATAGAAAGAAGAGCTGCGAAATTTTTTAAAGAAAATTCTGTTTAATGGTGAAGCCACATACACGTCTTAAGATTTCAAGTGAACTATAAGATAATGTGAACGATCCATACTGGTCTACTTGTTAGGTGCTTTGTGCTAACAGGTGCCAGGGGAAAAGCTTTTAGCGACGTAAAAAGCACTGTCTAACAATGGTCACTAATAAAGTGTGATAAAAATATTGTGTATAAGTGAATTTGAATAACTCAAAATAGATAGTTAGATGGATAGATAGATAGATAGATAGATAGATAGATAGATAGATAGATAGATAGATAGATAGATAGATAGATAGATAGATAGATAGATAGATAGATAGATAGATAGACGGAAAGTACTATGGCATCGAGCAATTCGTAATTTAGAAAAAGTGGAAAACAGTATTATTACTGTCAATAATTTTTATCAAGTTTACTCCGATCTAGAAGGCCGTGTTAGCTCAGTGGACAAATCATGATAGTTCCTATTTTAAGATCCCGGGGTCGTATACCGACCAGACTTCTTTTTCTCTACAATTTGAGCCGGTGACATGCCGTTATGCATGAAATTTTGCTGTGAGAATCTGTATGGCTAAACATATTAGTCTATCATGGGACTTCATTTAATGTTGCCAATAAGTATGATACTATAGATAACCAAGCCTCCGTCTATGCATGTATATTTCTTTTTCTTGTCATCGACTAGAAAGCGTAAGAGTGATGGAAAGATGATTTTGTACGTTATGCTTGTATAACAAACAAACCAACCCAGAAGGTACACCACACGGTCACACTTGTATATTTCTTTTTCTTGTCATCGACTAGAAAGCGTAAGAGTGATGGAAAGATGATTTTGTACGTTATGCACTAATCCAATATTTTAGGAAATATACTTTAATCCCGAAACAACAGTGTTTACCCCTGACAACCAGTTTTCAAATTTTCTTTTGTACATTTCTGCTTTAAATTTTTTTAATTTTATCTTCTCTTCTTCTTCTTTCGATCTGTCTGTCTGTCTGTCTGTCTGTCTGTCTGTCTGTCTGTCTGTCTGTCTGTCTGTCTGTCTGTCTGTCTGTCTGTCTCTCTCTCTCTCTCTCTCTCTCTCTCTCTCTCTCTCTCTCTCTCTCTCTCTCTCTCTTTCTCTCTCTGTCTTATTTGTCAGCCTCAAACTCCACTGCTTTTTTTGTGTGCATATTTCTCTTTGCTCACACGCAGAAATAGCCAAACAATTCATAACTGGTCACAATTGCTCAATACTAAGTTGAAACATCGCTTAGCTCTTCAGAAACATCATAAATGGTGAAATTTGCTTAATGACTTTTCGGCCGTCAATTTAATTTTGCCCGTTGATTCTATTTTTTTAGTCGCTCTGGGTTCTGCTGCTGCAGCCTCGCGCATTGAATTCGCTCTATCGCCCCATAGATCGGAGAGGGGTGCTAGATCTAGATCGTCGCCGCGGCTGCAAATAACGGGACAGATGGCGGCAGGCGGACCTTGGCTAATCAGATCCGGGCCTAATTATGGGCACCGTTAATATCAAAGGGGGGTTTCGGCACTCGCACCAAAGCAGGTCCGCCGATGATCGCGGCAAAACGGGTTCCGATCACGTTCCAGAGGGGAAGAGTTAATCTAAAGCTGGAAGATTGATAGGAAATGGAAAGTGAGGACTGGAGTATTCAAAGTGTGAAATAAGGGGTAAAAGTTAGCTTGAAAATGTTTTATGAAGGAGGTAATGGTAGATTAACCTATTATCGCAAACATTGCAAAATGGAAATATGTAATAAAGAGCTGAGAAATCACAAGTGATCAAAAAGGGAAGAGATGTGCATTAACACGAGACGGGCACATTAGAGTTTTAAACACATGAAAGCATCGAATTAAATTTTTTTTTAAATATGCAGACTAAGGATGAAGAGGCATTGAATAATTTTTTAAAATTGTCCCCCATGGCCCAGTCTTTAAAAGTTTTAGTCACTTTTCACTCAGTTATTTACCGATAACCTCTAATAGTGCCCTGCTCCCATTCAGGAGTTTGGCGGACTTAGGGGACGTTGACCGTCATTAGAATCAGGGACTGTCTTAGAGTTCGGAGTCGGGTGGGAATAATGAATTCGGGTCAATCTCGCAGTGTGTGCTGGGTGAGATGGAGCTAGTATTGATGAAGTCCAAGTGTCTGGATAAATGGACGGTCCTGTTGAATGCTCAAATCAGTAAGCCCATCGTTTCTCATGCCATTATCCACGCCCCTGAGACGACCAATTTGAGATTAAAAAAAATATATATCCCATATCTTGATAAAGTCGCGTATAAAAGTAGAAGGGTAGTTTGAATAAATGAATGGATACTTAAACATCAATGCAAATTTTAAAATGAAGGTTGGGTTAAATGAGAGATATAGAGAGAGATGTCGGAAGAGAAATTTTGGAAATGTGAAGAAAAAAAATGCAGTGTAAGATAGGCAATCATTTTGTAGAAGGAAATAGAACGAAGGCAAAGTTAAGAAAAAAATATAGAAGAAGAGAGTGAACAAGAAAGAAATACACAGAGACAGAGAGAGACACACACAGAGAGAGATAGAGAGACAGAGACAGAGAGACAGAAGAAAAAAAAAGATAGCGTTAGTGATTTTGTGTGTCTGGGACATACAAAAAATCTTGAAAAAATCCATGGAAGTGAAATTTATAACAAACAAAAAAAGTGAATTTGTCTACGAAAATATCACTTGACAATGTTTTAGGTAGCATAATATAGAGATACAATAAAACAATGAAGTCATAATTAATACTCTCTTGACTCTTTATGATATCTTTTTCTTTTGTATTTCGATTTTTATTTTATAAACTATCTTACAAATCACATAGTATACGAAAACATAAATACATACACCTATTATCGACATCGCAAGAAAAATAACGTCAGAAAAAGAAAAGGCGCAAACGCAAATAAAAAACATAAACTTTCTCAAGAATTTAAAAATGAGGGAAACAAAAAAGCAAAATTATAAAAGCATTACTCAAATAGGACAAAGACTAAGGCTACAAAAAGAGACAGTTACAAGATTGCGAACCTAGGAGACGTTAAACCCGGAGAGAGGGAAAGAATTCTCTGCCTCCCTCTATAGAGAAATTGCGAAAACTGGTTGTCTGAAACCACACGGCGCTCTGAAGAAAAAAGCACTTTGACTTGAGCCGAGTCTCCTGTTTCGCTAGAAACACACAGATTGATATTGTCATTAACTAAAACCGTCAATATTTTATGAGTGGGACCATAACCTGGATTAATTCTCTAACAAACTAATCGCGAGTTTTCCCTCTCACAAACCCATCTCATTTTCCATCACCTCCTCTTTCTCTTTCTCTCCCTCACTCCCTCACTTCCTCCCTTGTCATTCTTTTTCTTTTTTTTTCTCACGTTCTATCTGTCTTGCTCTCTTTGTCTCTCTCTGTCTGTCTCTCTTTGTATCTCGCTTTATTTTTTTTCTCTGTCTCTGTCTCTGTTTTCTCTTTTTATGTCTCTCTCTCTCTTTCTCTCTCGCTCTCTCTCTCTCTCTCTTTCTCTCTCTCTCTCTCTCTCTCTCTCTCTCTCTTCATTTCACCTTTTCTCTCTTTTACTATGTGTATGTTCCTCTCTATGTTTCTAAGTCTATTTCATTAACACTTACATGCACACAGGCTCTCTCTCTCTCTCTCTCTCTCCCTCTCTCTTAAAATTACAACAAAATCAACTTCACCTCACTAACTCTTAGTAAATCACGTTTTTGTAAAAATGAAAAGCAGCGTCGGTAAATTTTCCAGTCATTTACAAAACGCAATTTTAGAAACAGCTCCGGTACATTTACCCATCTGTTTTTTAAGTCCCTCTCCATCCCTTTACAGGGGTGGATTGCTAAGAGTTGAAGCGGGCTTTGTTTGAGATTTTGCGGGAAAAGCTCCTTGATAGCCTCCATTTGTTGAGTAAAGCCCACGAACACTTAATTTTGGCTCTTGTTTTATGAGCTGTATCGGCAGAAAAATCTGGCATTGTCCGATTTGTTCGTTTACCGTTCTTTACGCTTCAGCTAATTCAATGTACCATCTAGTTTGGTCTTGCAGCCAAAGTTACGCTCTATTAAGGTCTGCGTATGAAAAAGACGCATTTTAGAGTCAGAATCCGTGATTTCCATAGGAAGTCAATGTGTGTAATCAGGCAAATCCGAACTTTAAGCGGTTTCTGGGCTGTTTGAGTTGAGTAGAGGCGGTTCTCGGATCAGTAACAACTTAAATAAAAGCTACTAAAACAATTGTTCATCTTATTCAGCATGACTGGAGGACCGTTGAGGACAGTAGGAATAATTTACTTCAGGCTGTTGAAACACCAGCTTAATGGATTCATGGTATAAAGAAAGTAAAGTGTACTGAATTTTTTAAAGGGACTGGGAGATTGCTTTATCAAGAAATCGCAGTGTGAAAAAATAATGGTTTAATGGAAAAGGATAGTAGGATATTACTCAGTATAAAATTCAAGTTCGTTTCTTTCCCAGTTCTGGACTAAATTTACTTGCGATGTACATGTTACTCATCAAAAGTGTATATTTTATACACATACATACTTCATGATTATGCGAAACAATGTGTTTAAAACACCCACGCACACCCCCGCAAAAAGGCGTGGTTTACATGAGAATTACGTATATTTTGATAATAACCAATTACTTGTAAGTTTTACGTCTTAACGCAATATTTATATCGTCAACTTCTAAAATATTATAATTATGGTATGGTGTGGTTAAGCTTGATTTCAGCTCAAAAGTTTTAATGCTTATTTGAAACATTCTTTTGCATAAAAAAGAAGACATGACAGAATTGGAAACTAAACATACTATAATTATGTGACGAGCTCACACACGAGGTACCTTTGATTTAACGTCAAATCGTAAACCACGAGTTTTATGAAGCTCATAATTTGATGATAGAATGTATAGCAACGATTTGTTCTTTTTCTTAAATTCCATCCAAAAAAGGGAAATGTTTTTTTTTAAATGTTTGAGAAAAAAATGGGAAACAAACAAAATGTAAAAGTGAACAAATATATAGACAAATCGGTTTTCTACATGCATAAAAATCTAGAGAAAATAATATGAAATCCGATGTAACATAAGTTAAATAAAGGTACGTATAGTGTACTCTAGTACTTGATTTTTTTATCACATACAAATGTTATCAAAATTTTAGAAAAGAAAAAAGAGAGAGGTAGCACCCAAGTACACCAAAATTAAAAGACGATTTCAACTGCAATCTCCGCTTTCCACTGTTTCATCCTTGTTCCGTGTATTCTCTAAAAGATAACATTTTTATCATGACCATAATACCTGGTTTTCTCTTAAAAACCATGTTTCCGCCTTGAAGTGTGCTACGAGGCTTTCCCTAAAATGCATTTTGCAGAGATCGTTTACAGAGGTAAGTAAATATTGTTATCCCGTGGCAGTTATCTTGTCTGCTGTCTGGGGGAGAGCTTCCGTCCGCCATATCAGTGGCCTCAAGGGACACAATCCAAAGGTTACGCACTCCCGCTTACTGACCCTGGCACACGATCGGACGGGATGACTTACTCAAGTATTCGTGGATTTGATATGAGAAGAAAGCGCCTATTTTTGAAATATTATTGTTGTATTGTATTAATAAAATAGTTGTTCTTGTTGGTGCGCTGTAAAAATAAATGAATAATTATATCATTGTTGTTGTTGTTGTTGTTTTTGTTGCGTTGTTTTTGTTGTTGTTGTTGTTGTTGTTGTTTTTGTTGTTGTTGTTGTTGTTGTTGTTGTATTATTATTATTATTATTATTATTATTATTATTATTATTATTATAATCATTATTAATATTATTGTAATAAGTAAAAGGTGCCTTTTCTCCTGTCAGTGTCAACAAAATAAACTACTCCCTAACCCATATGGACAAAGCCCATCATTGTGCTGTTTAATCCACGCCCAGTGCGTATTCAATTGATTACTCTGGATTACATGAATACTCATGGCACTTATTGACTGTATCATACACTAACTTCCTAATGATGGCTTCTAGCACGAGCCCTCATCAATCTAATTATACCCCCACGCTGCTTCTGTTGAACATCTTCCTGAGCCAATTTGTAAGTTTTCAAGGATTCATCCGATATACAAGGGACGCGTCAAGATTTCACGCATCACCCAATGTTTCCCAAGGTTATCAAAACCATATCCCTCATTACAAGCATTACCCTGCCTTAGTCAGTTTTCTTGCTGTTTCTTCGCCAGTTCTCTTTTTTCCGAATGGCAGCGGATCAAACCACCCTATGGAGATCTTGAAGAAGCATTAACAGCAGCAAAGAAGATAAACGTCACGAGAGCGATTTCCCTTGTCCATATTGGACCCTCCAGGGGGCGCCTCTGGAGTACTTGGGGGTAACCTCCCTTGCCCAAACACGGAACTTATCTCATGGGGGTGCAAATTTGACTGATAGCCTCACCGGCGGACGCCCGAGGAGCGGAGGTATCCAAGGCTGACAGGTGAAACGCCTGTAACTCGAGCTTCTGTCGACCGTTGATGGTCGTCTCGATGTTATTGCCACCTTGCCTGATGATAATAATTCCTCTGCTTCGCTGACTCCGTCGATAAAGTGGATGGAATTGGCAACATGCAATAGGAATCTTAATCTTATAAAAAAAAAAGTACATATAATTTTTTTTTGTGTTTAAGGAACGTTTTTAATACTTCGCTTCTCTAGAAGCGTAAACAAATTAATCGATGTTTTTTTTTTCTTTACAAATATATCTCCATATGGGCCATTTTTCGACATGAAATCTTTACTTTATGCTGCTGTGATTAATTGCAAATAAGAGATTTTTTTCTTTTCTGTTGTCAACAGTTATTAATTATCCTGGTCATTAAGTCTCTGCATGATTGGCACAATCTTGCAAGACACGCATTTTTTTTAAACAGAGTTACACAAACATGTCAAAAATGCTGGAAGGCTAGCATCATCATATCATCCACCGATTCAATGTGGGTTTATATTTCCTTTATACTTCTGTGTATGACGACAACAATGTAACATACTCCTTTTGCTCATGAATAACCGATTGTCATCCTGGTAATGTGAAAGTTTGGCTTTTAAAGGTACACCCTGAGATTGCCTCCATGAAAGTTGAGATGAATTTACAATAATAGAGGGCTAGTGACATTTATTAAATTAGATGTTATGAAATAATGTGGGAAGACTCCTAGAAAAGGCAAATTGACAGTAATAATAATTATTCTTCTCTTATCAATGAAAGTTTAGGATATAGGTTTAGCAGGTCGTATAAAGATTCCAAGCTGATATGATAATCAGAATACTGGTTTTATGTGAGGTTAGCATCTAATACTGTGCGATGATCATAAGGTTTTATACATGATTGTACGACTCGAAAAATATGAAAAAATAGAATGTTGTCGTTGGGTATTCAATTTATTGTACGGTTTTAAACTGAGAAAGAGAGAGAACTTGAGCAAGATAATTTTGTAAGAGAGAGAGGGGGAGAGAGAAAGAGAAGGATGGAGACAGAGAGACAGTGAGAAAGACAGATAGAGAAGCATGGAGACAGAGAGACAGTGAGAAATACAGATAGGGAAATACATACAGACACACAAACAGGCAGACACACAGGCACTTAACATTCTCTATAGAGAGAGGAAGAGAGAGGTACTTTCCAAAAAAATGTGTTTTACCAAATTCTTACTTAGATAAGAAGAAGAAGAAAACAAAAACAAGGGAAGAAGAGAACGACGAAAAGATGTTTTCATTAAAGAAAACCGCTGTTTCGATCGACGTTTCTATTTCACAGAGAAGAATGGGCAGGAGACTATGGAGGGTGGCGGGTTCGGTAGGAGCAGTAGAGACGTTACGAGAACGGAGCACATACCGAACATGGAGACAATAATGTAAGGGAATCTGCACTGGTATCCAATCAAAGATTCACTCATGCCTTACAGGGCTAATGAGCGACCAGAAATCTACGCGCCTAAGGGACGTGATTATGTCCATCGTCTTGGTTGTGTGGGTCGCAAAACCGTTAGTGTGGGAAGAGGCTGGGAGTAATCACCTTATTTCTCACTTCATCAGGCAAGTCAAGCCTTGATTAGATGCGCGGGTGACTCTATTCTCCGTAGCGTAGCTGTAACGTCTTGGTTCCTCAATACAGCTTCAGTTTGGAAGCAGGGGTTCTTGTTATATTAGGGTTATATGACAACTCGTCGAGTACATGTGTTTAGAGTATGTCAACATATATGGTAGAACTTTAAAGGAAAAAAAAAGAATTTCTGGTAAATATATTCTGGCGCACGGAAACGTGATAGGGACATTATAAAAAAAAATATCAGGAAACTCCGACTCCACCGTTACACATTTTTAAAACAGTGAATTTTTTTTTTCATTCATGTGTATTATTATTCACAACGCATCATATTTAGCATGTTCATCGTGGAAATTTCGGTACGAAACCAAAAGCAATTTTAAGGTATCTTAGGTTTTAAAAACATTATACTGGAAACAAACTGTATTAAAGATAGTTCTGCGTTGATCACTACCTCTCTGGCTTTCCTTTCTCTCTCTCTCTCTCTCTCTCTCCCTCTCGTTCTATCTTTCTTCCTCCTACTACCTCTTTATTAAGTTCAATCCATCTCTGCAGTCGTTGTCTTTGTTTGTGTATTTAGTGTATTTGTCTCTCTCTATCTCTTTCTCTCTGGATATTGTTCTTCCGCTTGTACACATTGTCCAATCAAACCAAAGAGGATACATTACCAAGCCCAGGCCTGATTCCTCCTTGTACCCTGGGGCCTTATCCCACTCTAGGTGGTCACCACTCTCCGGTGGCTCTTACTCGCCCAGGGCCAGTGTCTGGTGCATGGCGTTGTTTATCCACAAAACACTGCCCTTCCACATCGTGTGAGCTCAGTTGCCACACTGTTGTACATGTTCAACTCCCATAGCTCTGCCGTGGCAGGCGAAGGGAGGCTATGGAATAGAGGCTTTGCGACACACAAGACGGTCACTGCTAACATAATCACACCCCGTAGACATAAGGTTCTCTGACGAATCATTCGCTCTGTAAGTCTATGATAGAGCTATGATTGGACGCCGGCTGGTACAGATTCGCTCACCTATCGTCATCATTTTGCTGTCAGCTCAGTTATCACAAGGCCTCCAATATGCTAATGTTCAATTCCATAGCTGCTGCCTTGGCAGGCGAAGTGGGACTATAGAATATCTCTAAGCCTAACTACAATAAAGTTGTTTCCAGTATTAGAAAATGATTACACAATATAAACATATTCATAATCACCTAAAGAAGGCTCGAACCAGCCGTTTGGTAAGCATGTTGATATGATAAACACGAGTTTATATTGTAGAAATTGCTCATGTAAACGGATAAGATGCGAGATTATATCTTTTATAATAATAAAATATATAATCCGTTTCTATGGTTCTTAAGTATTTAATGATTGAAGACCTTATAAAAATACACTTCAATGGAGATTTAAATTTCTTGACGGACATGAAATCATCAACAACCTGATTTCATCGCACCTTTTGTCAAAAACACCTGAAGCATGTTTAGGTACGCATCTAGCCTCCAGTGTTTATGGACTTTGACCTGCATGCAGATTCCTGAATGAAAATACACCCTGGTTTCTAGCCCTTGGGATATTATGAGGTCCCTGAAGGAGAGTGTCTGATGGATGGTCATTACCAGAGTAGGAAAGTGTACACCTGTGCTGTTTGTCTAAAAAACAATAGATGATGGGAACAGCGGGCTAGTTTATTAGTACTTGGTCAAAAACAAGATACAACTTTGCAGCTGGAATCATGAAAATTTCATGGGAAGTCCGTAAGGGAAGCATCTGAAATCTGACTAATTTCAAAAAGGAAAATATGGATTAGAAAAAAAAAAAGTTGTAAGCATTAAAATGATGACATCAAAGCAGTAAATTTGAACAACTATTACATATTCTAATTCAAAAGTAAATCGTAAAGAAAGCACATTTTTTAACATAAAACATGCACTCAGTCAAAGAAAAAAAGAGTATTCGGGCTGCAATTTTTTTTCCAAAACTCGTAACTAGAGCGGAAGTCCCTGAAAGCCGAGCCAAAACCGCTACTTTTCAGAAACAAGAAAACTGTAATTTGTTTCTAACGCCCAATAATGCTGCCAAGACGAGAGATAACTAAATTGTTCCCTTTCATCGGTCTCTCAGGAAGAGATATCTCTATTGGCGACAAACAGATTTAGCTCCCTTCTCAAAGATTGTTATTGGCCAAAATTCCCCGGCGTGCGTTTCTCTCCCTATGCTAAATTTCTTGGGAATATGATAGAGCTCTCGGAATCCGAAAGGGCTCGCTGAGAGAAAGTGCACAATGCATTTATCGTCTCTGAAGCCTAAGCTCAGGACGGAACCAGCTATCTTCGTCGCCAGAAATTAAAACATTTCAGGATTTCAAAATGAGTCTGACTCTCGTTGGATGAGTGTATTATTGGTTTGCAGCGTAGCGGTTGAGTTGCCCAGGAGCGATTGCCGCGACAGTCCATTAAGAGAATGACATTGCGGATAGCTCTTGGAAGTTATTAAACTGGACGAGTGCGAATAAAACACAAGCGTTATTGGGAGGAAGTATAATGTGTTAGAGACAATTCAAAAACTGCAATGAGAAAAGAAATTAGAGTAATCATCCATTAATATTTGCATATTATTGTTCTGGAGCAAAGGGGGAAGCGAGATAGAGCGTTGTCACGGAGAAGAAGGAGAAGTAGTTGTAGTTGTAGTAGTAGTAGTAGTAGTAGTAGTAGTAGTAGTAGTAGTAGTAGTAGTAGTAGTAGTAGTAGTAGCAGCAGCAGCAGCAGCAGCAGCAGCAGCAGCAGTAGTAGTAGCAAGAGCAGCTATATATCTTCAATAGTAATCGTGAAAGTAATTATAGGATATTAAGTATTATAGTATATGAAGTAATAATAGTGCATTAAGGCGTATAACGGACATCTCTCATTGTCTGTGAATAATACGGGTAACCTTACACCCCAGCATCCAGAGCCCAAGATTATACTGATATGTCGGTATTATGACAAGCCCGAGCTACTAAATAATCTGCAACGCACCGATCTTTCGCGCTTGCGTCCCACTGATGGCCTCATGATAAACCCTCCGCCAAGCTCTGCCAGTCCATCTTTTAATCAGCGCTTGGTTAAATCCGGTGACCCTGCAAGGTTAATGAACAAGCCAATCAAAGAGCGCGAGAAGTTCAGAGGGCAAAGGGCATGGCGGGTCGTCTAAGAAGATGGATTCTTTGTGAAGGGAAGCAGCACTGAGCACAGTCTAAGACTGAGAGTTCTAAGCCGGTTTTCGGAATCATATGGAAGCGGACGTCGAGATAAAAGTGTACTGGGTGGCAGTATATTGGGTTTATGAAAGGACGAAAAATCACAAGTAAATTTTGTGTTTCTCAAAATTAATAATGTTGAGGGAAAAATAAGAACTTCAGAAATCGGAGACGTATATGAGTATTAACGACAACAACAAAAAAAACGGAAAAAAGGACACCAACAACGAGCAAGTAAGTGGTTTCATAATTTAAAGAAGGATAAAAATTATCTATGCCGAAAATAAACAAAAAAATTCAAATTAAAACAAAATGCATAGGAATCAAGGAAAAAATGCAATATTTAATATTCAAAACCATTCAATAACCTTTTTTA